>CM032229.1:38872500-38885000 GCA_019009955.1 Riptortus pedestris | reverse complement strand
ATGTGGTATCCTCTTGGAGGATTGTACAAATATATTCATTTTTCTTTTGTATTATTTGCTGCAAATTATCTGTTATAAATGGTTGTTATTAAGTGCTTCGTGTAAGGTTATGGCATATATGCGTGTAAGAACTCCTTTTGGGTGCTTTACCCGTTATTATAATGCCTTTTATGGACTATCAAGTATTATGAGAAAACAAGTGTTATGAATTATTATAGTTTAAAGGAAATGTTATTTTGTTGTCAGTACTTTTTTCTTTGTTAATGCTTTCAAAACCAAAATTAACAAGTAAAAAAATATAACATTACTACCTAAAATAAGTTCAACTTTTCTTTTACACACTAAATATTAACATATTTTATAAAATTTCTTACTAAGAGAGAAATAATGAATATATTGCAAACGTATTCGGGATGTCACTTCAGCACTTGGGAAAACTCCATAGTCTACCCAGCTCCTGAGTTGCAGACTTTCATTTGTATTGTGAGAGATTAAGAATTATCTATTCTTATTTTCCTTTTTGTTCCTCAATGTCTCACCCAATATTATGATATTATTTTTACTACCATGTGTACTAACTGTTTTAGGAGAATAAATTGTGGGATGAGTTCACCAGCGTGTCATCCCAGCACCTGCGAAACTTCATAGTTTTCGTAGTCGGTGGAATTAGTGCTCATGCTAAATTTATAAAACTAAATCAGAACTTTGAAGTGTCGCCAAAAGCTAAACAAATTAACTTGAGGTATTCTTGATTTTACTTTTTTTAAAAAATGAAGCCCTAGAGAAATAATGTTTGTATTCTTGTATTGTATCTTTGTATCTAATGTAAATATATGCATTTTTCACTACCTTTTACACATCCATTCCATCTGCATTAAACCATGTTTACATCTTTAAGAGGTTTATAAGGTCCTAAAATTAAAAAATAACGTTTCGGGCAATCATTTTTTTAAGCATTCCTAAAATATTACTGGTCCTTTGAATATATTGAATATACATATTTCGCTCCGATTCGTAATAAAAGAAATATTTTCAATTTGACCCCTTCTCTAAACGGAACTCATTTTGGACATCGTCTATGTAGAATCGATGGACAATTTAAGATATTATTCCAAAATCGTATAACGCATGCAACTTTAAGGCAAATCTGCAAAGGAACCACACTCAAAACTCCTTCCCGATCCTTCTTCCTTCATTAGTTTTAATATTAATAATTTTCAAACTTATTAATGATCACATTGACTCTCACCAGAACAATAATAATAAAAGTAATGCCCGATATGTTTTTTTTTACTACCATTATTTTTTTTTTTTTTTTTTAAGAATTCCGCAACTAAATTCATTGGTTTTCGGAAGAGACTTTGAAGAAAAACATAAACAAAGAGATAAACGAAATTTGTTGCTAGACCTTTCTGAGTTAGGGGTGGTTGAGTTACTTTATAATTTCTTGTTTAAAAGTTGTGCAAGAGAAAGATTACTTTTCATATCTACGGAGTTCAGTAACTATATATCTCTCTTTTTCTATGAATAATATTTTCCTTTCTTTAAGTATTTCAATTTGACTTTAGATTGACTTTGGCAAGCGTACCAAAGTTTTATTTAACTTACAACACTATTTTGAACAGAAGTCATGCAATCAATCATTGACATTCGTGCAATCGTAAATTATCACGACAGACACACTGTATCTGGTAACAAGAACAAATGTAGTCATTTGTAGACAGTAAAAATATTATGACAACATTGGAGGACACTTTGCGGCACAAATAAGAAAAATACAACTGGAGTATTGAATTAAGCCCTTGAAGAATTAGCAATACAAATAAACGTCTACCACTCAGTAGACTAAGGAGTTATCCCTCTGCTGAAGTGTCACATTGACAATATATTCTGAATTTCTCTCTTAGGTAAGAAACTTACATAAAATATTTTTCGAAGTAAAGTTGGACTTATGATGACCAGTAATATTTTAACTTGAAGTTCCAATTTTAGAACTAGGAGTAGTGGTTTTTCGAAGGCTGAACATTTTTCATTTCGAACATCGTGTAATGCGCACAACCTTCACGATAGCTGATTTTCCTTTTTAAAAAAATCTGCTCAATGAACACATAAATTAGTTGTGGAAACTAGATAATATTTTAATCATATAGTTGGAATTAGTATCTGGGTCTAAAGAGAGCCAAACGATCAATAGGTTAACAAGAACGGTTCTATAACATTTTACGATCCCACTCATAAAAACGGTTAATATTTTGAATATTTTCTAATTCCTCCCCCCCCCCCTCCCCCCAATAATCCATGTCCGAACAAATGTTATCTTTAATTTTGCCTGAATCGATTAGATATCGAGTATGTTATAGATCAAATAAACATTTACTACTATGATATAACAACTTGTTGTAAATATGACATGAGTAGGAGTGGGGGTGTACTGAAGGTTGAAACTAAAAAATTCAAATATTTTCGTTAATATTCATGGTAGAGAAAATATGTATATAACAACATTTATAGATATTAAATTTTCAATAAGATTGCTTGCTTAAAATTTTTCGACCCGACTTATAATACCGGAGATATTTCATATTTTCGAATTTCCCCCGACTAACCCCCCCCCTCCCACTGGTCCGATTTCGGCCATTAACGAGATTGATCTCTATTTTTACATAAACCGATTGAATATCGAGTTGGGTAACAGTGAAACAAAAATTGCGACCACTAGAGCGTTAACAGATATATATATATATATATATATATATATATATATATATATATATATATATATATATATATTTATATATAATTTTCAACGGAGCTCATTCATTTCATCTCCTGCGGAGGATGGATATATATTTGAGGATACTTTTCGAAAATCGCGTCATGAGTACAAACTCAATAGCTGATTTCCCATCAGGAAAATTTTAAGTCTGTTAAAATGGCGAACAAAGATAAATGATTCATGCCCAAGCGATTGTGGGAAAGCTTCTAGTTCAAATACAAACGTTAACAAAGGGTGTGGGGGCATCATGTCACAAATCTGCATCCCAAACAACCTAGTCGTGGTGTTATTCATTCCACCGTTTTTCTGTTCGTAGAGACAAGTGAAATTTGTGCTCTGTATCGTATCTTGATTTGCTCAATCTAATAGATTGTGGATTTGTCCGAAAATAGTGAAATCGGGCGAGGTTTATCTCCTTCTTTAAGAAGAAAGATGAAAGCGGACCGCCGTACAGAAGGAGGTGCGGTAAGAGGTATATCTGTTAACAATATTCATATTAACAGAAGCTAACCTCATGCGATGAAAGTAACAGATGACGTTGCCTTGACAACCTCTAGACTACTGCAGGCGAGTTCCCAGATACAGACTAACCTCTCTCAACCAACTCAAGAAACAGCACGTGTATGCGGAGAGAATTGATCTTACCTCTTCATTGAACCCCAACCAAAGCGAAACAGGTACAGCATAAAACCAGCTGTTATTAATAATCCAAACCCAAACCCATAAACAACAAACAATAGTTTCTCACCATTATTAGACATTGGACAATGACGTACCAGAAACATAATTTAACAAAACCGCAATCCGAAGACTTTTAAAAATACCACCTATATTCTTACTAGAAGCAGATAAACTATCAACTTATACTCGCCTGACATTAATACAATAGCAAAATCCGATTTCAAATTACAACAATGCTTCAAAACAAATAATGGTAACCCTTACATCAACTGACGACTTCCGCCTATGTGACCAAATTTTATGACGAGACGAATGTTAATTTTTACACATTTCAGAAACCCAGCAGACGTAAATTATCTGTAATCATAAGAGGGTGTCCCTTATTGCATCTTTGAAGCAAGAGGTACTGGAACGAACTGGCTGTACAGTACCCAGTTGCCAAAAAGGTGACTAGATTAATAAATAGAGAACGAAACACCGGACCCCACACTCATGGCTGTAGAACTTGAGGACAATGCTAAGGGCAATGAATTATTTAATTTAATAACGCTATTTTCAATGCTGTTGTGATCGTTTGAGCAAAGACGGAAATCTAATAGGGTTGTCTGCAGTGCCACGTATTGCATTCGTGTAGGATCACTCCATGAACTATGGTGCCACTTATGTCCTCTGGTGGTGTAAATGCTCTGGCGATCACAATTACACCGCTTGTCCCAACCGAAATGCCAAAGATTCCCGTTGTGCCAACTGTGGGGAAAACCACAAAGCAAACTACAGGGGCTGTAAAGCATTCAAAAATTTTACATCTCATCTATCAAAAAATAAGTCCCCAAAAAAGACACCTAGTTCCCCTCGCCAGCCACCACCACCCCCACCATCTCCACCACCACCAACATAAACTTCAGACCCTGATTACACGACACACCGCCCTAGACCGAATGCCTGGGCAAACAGGCCACGATACCAACAGACCACAACACCTAAACTCAGTGACGCCACCAATCACTCTGACGATCAATTGACAGACATACTCCTTAGTTTAATAAAACCATTTATCCCTAAAATAAAATCCTTTCTAACCCAGCTTCTAACCAACCTCTTCGCAGTTAATCATGTCAGTGATTAATATAAGAAATCTTTCTCTCCTCAACTGGAATGCCAACGGTCTAAAGATTAGGCAAAACGTATTAACCAATTTCCTGAATAGACATGACATTGATATCGCTTGCATAACTGAGACACACCTCATAAACAGCCCAAAGCTGTTGGGGTGGGCTGTATACAGAACGGACCAAGAAACACGACGTGGAGGAGTTGCAATATTAGTAAAAAAGTCCATTCCTCACCATAATTTATTGCTTCCAACCCTTGATCATCTCGAGGCTGTTGGGGTGGGCTTGGTTCTCCACGATAACAGCATTCTAAGAATAATATCAGCTTACAACCGCCCTGGCACGAGGCTTATTCAAACAGATTTCGCAAAAATATTTACCGGTGTTCCCACTATTTTGGTAGGAGACCTCAATAGTAAGCATGTCTCCTGGGGATGTAGAAAACAAAATAACAATGGGGCACAACTCATGACTATTTCCGAATACTTAGGACTCATTATTACTGCACCAGACGAACCCACGTTTTATCCGACACAACGACGATATCAACCGGACATTCTAGACATAACATTAATACAAAATTTCCACTCACCTATATTCCATGACACACTGACAGAACTGGACTCTGACCACCTTCCAGTAATAATAACATTCCAGGAAAGACCAAAACGAGTACCACCACCTACAAGACTCATTACTGGACCAGTTGAAATGCACGACAAAACCGTCATCCCAAATTCTTACCGAACCAATCACGACATAGACACAGCGATTTCGACTTTAACAAACAATATTTATTCAGCTATTCAAAATTCAACCCTTAAGGCCACGTCCTACAAACGCCAGGCGGCGCATACTATTACGCCCCCAAATATTCTGGAGCTTATTCATAAAAAGAATATTCTTCGCAAGCGGTGGCAACGAACAAGGGAGCCAGAAATTAAACGCGAGGTCAATTGTTTATCTCGGAAAATTAGGCTTGAACTAGACAACGACAGAATCGATAAATACAAAACATTCTTGTCTAACATGAATACAGGTGACCCAATGCTATGGCGAGAGACTAAACGACTACTCAACCAAACTACTGAAATACCTTCACTGACTAATGGAGACACTACAGCCTTAACCGACGAGGACAAATCTAAATTACTAGCAGACTACCTAGAAAATAAATTCCAAACATCAAACTATACTGACCCAGAAACAGACGCAACAGTATCCTCATCCTTCATACATACTAGACTGACGAACCACGACATTGACTTTATATCCCCCAAAGAGATAGCCTCACTTATTCACAAGCTTCCCCTCAAGAAATCTCCTGGTGAAGATCAAATAAGCAATGCAGTTTTGAAGAAGCTTCCCCGCAAATGTATTGCCCTCCTCACAAGCATCTTTAACGCCTGCCTCAGACGAGCATACTTTCCGGGGAAGTGGAAACACGCTCATGTCATATTCTTCAACAAACCAGGAAAACCCCGAGGAAACCCAGCAAATTACCGCCCGATAAGCCTCCTTAACACGACGGGGAAGCTCCTAGAACGACTGCTTAATGATAGACTTAGAAGGCATCTTACGGACTTCATCCCTCACCATCAATTTGCCTTCAAACCTCATCACTCAGCCGTCCAACAACTCCAAAGGGTATCGGAAGTCATTACAAAAGGGTTCGAGCAAAAGCAGTATACAACGGGACTCTTCCTCGATGTTTCAAATGCCTTCGACTCGGTATGGCACGAAGGATTGCTGCACAAACGCAGGATTACAATAAAAGACCAAGTGAAAATAAACAACACTCTCAGCACGAACCGGAATATCAGAGCTGGCGTACCGCAAGGATCTATACTTAGCCCTTTGCTGTACATCCTCTACTGCAGTGACATCCCGCAGGCGGAAAATTCTGTCTTAGCTACATTCGCAGACGATACACTCCTCCTCACTCAAGATGAATCACTAAACTCCTCCACACTCGACCTCCAAACAGCAGCCAACCCTGACCATTCTTTACACACGACATGGTTCAAGAACTGGAAGCTTTCGTTAAACCCTGATAAAACGCAGGCCAAGATTTTTGCTCTTCGTCGTTTCAAGAACGAAGATCTTCCTGAACTGATAATAGGGCATCACTCAATTCCTTGGACACCGAAGGACCAGAGCATCCGCTATCTCGGAGTACATTTGGACACACGACTTACATGGCGGCATCATATCAACATTAAACTGCAACAAGCACAAACACGACTTACACAAATATACCCTTTAATGAACAAAAATACACCACTGAAACTGACTTGCACAACACTACTTTACAAAACACTTATACTCCCTATATTAACATACGCATGCCCAGTCTGGCTGGGCATCAGCAACACACACAAAAAGAGACTACAGTCCTTCCAGAGCAAAGTACTTCGAATAGCGGCGAATGCTCCTTGGTTTGTTAGGAACAGCCAAATCCACAGGGAATTGGAGGTTGTTCCTATTTCAGAACATCTTCAACAACTTGTAAAGAAGTATCATGCCAGCCTCCCAATGTCAAGTGGAGCAACTCATTATAATTTAGGTGCTATGACTGAAGGGCGACTACGTCCTAAATTGTACCAAAACATTTTTTCTTTCTCTCTGTTCGTATGTTTGTAGTAACTAACTTTTTTTGTAAACAATTTTTCGTATTTTATTAGGGCAATTAAAAACCTTGTTCCAGTCTTTAAATCAATTTTTATTTAAAAAAGCGAAAAAGCGTCCCTGCTTTACAGCTATTAATAGAAAAAAATGGAGATAAAGTTTACCAAAATACTCAATAGAATATAATGTTTATTACAGCTATATATCATGTTTTTAGCAGATTTCCCTAAAAGGAAATCAGCTATTTTATTTTATTTATTTATTTATTAACGTCCACTTTTTGCAACTTAGGCTAATCGGGACGGGTTATCTACAGGTTACAACCCTAATCAGCTATTGAGGTTGTACTCATGACGGAATTTTCTAAATTTTTCTTCAAATGTCCATCGATCCTACCAAGTAGATGACGAAAATGAGTTCCGTTCAAAAATGTATTTATATATATATATATATATATATATATATATATATTTATATATATATATATATATATATATATATATATATATTTGTCTGTTACCGCTCTAGCAGTCGCAATTTTTGTTTGATCGTTACCAAACTCGATATTTAGTCGTTTTATTTAAAAAGAAAGATCAACTTCGTTAACGGCTGAAATCCGACCATGGAGAGGGGAGGGGTTAGAAGGGAGGATTTTCGAAAATTTGAAAAACATTTATTCCCTATCTTGAATATTAACCGAAATATTTCCATTTTTATTAAATTTGGGCCGATAACGGATTTTTAAATTTCCCGCCAAAAGCTAGTTCTGCCCTTTGCCGTAACTGGCTCTCGTATGGAAATTTCTCTATTTGTGTAACTTCACGTGGGAAATCTGCTTAGTTTACGCAGCCCCTGCGTGACGGACTTTTTGCAATTTTCAACCTTCAGTAAACCCCAACTTTTACCCACTGTGTTGACGTCATTAAGTAAAACTGTATTCCTTGTCTCGAAAATGTTAGTTCAATTAATACTTATACTATATTTAACCGTTTCTGCCAACGCTCAAGATCATATTCGTTCATGGATGAAGTCGGAGCAGGAATAGGGGAGGGGGTAGACGGAGCAGGAATAGGGGAGGGGGTAGACGGAGCAGGAATAGGGGAGGGGGTAGACGGAGCAGGAATAGGGGAGGGGGTAGACGGAGCAGGAATAGGGGAGGGGGTAGACGGAGCAGGAATAGGGGAGGGGGTAGACGGAGCAGGAATAGGGGAGTGGGTAGACGGAGCAGGAATAGGGGAGGGGGTAGACGGAGCAGGAATAGGGGAGGGGGTAGACGGAGCAGGAATAGGGGAGGGGGTAGACGGAGCAGGAATAGGGGAGGGGTAGATGGAGCAGGAATAGGGGAGGGGGTAGACGGAGCAGGAATAGGGGAGGGGGTAGACGGAGCAGGAATAGGGGAGGGGGTAGACGGAGCAGGAATAGGGGAGGGGGTAGACGGAGCAGGAATAGGGGAGGGGGTAGACGGAGTGGGAACTAGAAAATTCAAAATATCTCCGTTATAATGACTCCGATCGCAAAATGTTATAGAACCAATCTTGTTAATCTATTGATGTTCATACAATTGTTGATATACAGTTATTCGTGGTTTCTCGTTTACAGTCTCCAGTCAGCCCTTGCTCATTGAGTTTTTGCTTAGTAACAGAGAATTTATAGAGACATGACATTTCTCCTGTAACCCCAGTACGTGGGAATTTCCGCCCAAGTACGTGTGAAATGTGCTTAGCTTACGCTGCCCCTGCGTGACTGACATGTTTAGATTACACGGCTGCTGTATTCTGTATTGCCTGTATCTGTAAGCTATCGATCGGAAGGCGATATACTAACGCAGTAGAGGTCACGTTGTATAGATATAGATAGACATATATCAATAAACCTTGTGCAGGGGTCACTGTGCTCAGGCCGGTTCAACAACTCAATTGTAACATATACAAACTGAAATATCTGTTGTCTTTCCAATTTAGTGCAGTCAATGATCAAAATAAGACACGAAAAACTACCAATTTATAGAGGTCAATGACAATTTTGAAGAATATCGCCTGACTCCAAAATATGGCAATTTACTATACGAAATTTTCACACTTTCCTCACATTAAGAATGACTATAATTATATTTTTACTCCAGATATTAAAAATACATTTAAATCTATAAAAAGCTAATAAGTCCTTTGACACAGTTTGCGACATGTAGGGTACTAAAAAAGTACAATACGCAAGGCGAGCGCAACAAAGCAGATTCCCACACGTTGGAATGACACACTACTGATCTCGTCCCAGAATATATTTTTTGTATACAATAAAAAAAATTGATGAGAAGGTAAAAGTGGGCTTTCAATAAAATCTTAATAGATGACATCAATACGCTAACCATTGACATGAAGCTCGTTGAAAACAATATTTGGTTTTTATGCTTGGAATAAGGCGATTCATGATCTATTCGTTTATTTTTAAAGTACGATGACTTAAACTGGCGGTTTACTGAAGGCTGAAATCTAAAATAATGCCAATATCTCACTTCATACTGAAAATAGAGAATCAATCATATAACAACATATATAGAGCATTAAAATAGAAATATGATGGTTGCATAAAATTTTTCATAAGTCGCATAATAATAGATATTTTGAACTCTTTAAATTCCCACCTTTTACCCACTCTCCCACTGGCCAATTTCAGCCGTTAGGGAACTTGATCATTAGATGTACATAAAACACTTATATCGAGTTTGCTGCCGATCTAACAAAAATTGCGGCCTCTAAAGACACACACACACACACACACACACACACACACATATATATACATATACATATATATATATATATATATATATATATATATATATAATATATATATATATATATATATATCTTATTTATATATATATTATATATATATTATATATATATATATATATATATATGTATATTATATATATATATATATATATTTATATATATATATATATATATATATGTATATATATACACACACACACGCGAATGTTTTCTGAGACATAAGGTCCGAAAATAAAACGTTTTTGTTATTATTTTATTAATGATTTCTTTGTTGTCCAATATTAATAGTTTTGATTTACAGTTTTCACCTAGCTTTGAATTTTGTCTTTTGTGTTTTATTTTTTTTATTCCAGTTCTGTTTTGAGTTGGTTCCTATTTCTTTCCCATTTCTGTTTTGATTTCATCTCTGTTTTCGTGTTTTCTCTTTGTTTTGTAATCCTTATATGTTTTGTGTTCCTTTTGTGTTGTGTTCCTTTTCTGGCTTTTGTTCCTTTTGCGTTTTGTGTTCCTTATCTGTTTTGCTTTCTTTTTGTGCTTTGTGTTCCGTTTCTGTTTTGTTTAATTTTGTTAATTTGTTTTTGTTTGTATTCTAAGATACAAATGCTTTTGTTTAGAGCAACATCGCCGAAGCTGTGAAGCTCCAATAAATAAATAAATAAATGTTTTATTTTCTGACCTTATGGCTCAAAAAACATTCTTAAATAATAAATGGCCAGCATATAAATCTTCTTTGTATGTATATATATATAGCATTTTGAACGGACCTTATTTTTGTTATTTCCTATGTAGGATCAATGTTCACTTTATGAAATTTTTCGCGTCTCGATCATGACCTCAATAGCAGATTTCCCTAAGAGAAATCTGCTAATAACTTCTCATGGAACGTTGAACTTCGATCATGATTATCTCGAAACATGCAGCCTTTAATGCTTTTGAAAAACAAAATATTGTGTTACTCCATTTATGCACTTTGCATAAAGTGCATGCACTTTGTAATATTCAGGATGTCATTGCAAATGCATTATTCTAAAAAAAGTACTTTGCCTCCATTACTGCGCGTTCCAAATACAGTAAATAGAACATAAAAATGATTGAAATTACAATTTATATATTTACTTTTTCTGTTTTGCTATTAAAAACGTATACAATGTAGTGTCAATGAAAATATTGAAATATTCAACGTTCACTCGATCTGATGAAGTTGTTACCATCGAATCCAATTTTGAAGAAATTTCGAAATCTGTGATTTCACACAACAGAATTCAGCGAGTCAAATATTTGAGGGTGGTTTATATTAGCACTTCCTTCTTAGTAATGAGCTACGAATGGACGAATTGTAATCTGAGAATTAATACAATGAAGTCTCCCTGAATGACAGGGTGGAGCAATTCTTTGGAAAATAACAAACAAGTTATCCATTTACTTTGAGTAATTCCTTGGTGATTTTAGAGTAATTGGCTGCCGATCAAATATTCATAAACCTTTTAGTACCGTTGGAACCACTCCAAACTTCTTAGTAGATTGTAAAACTGAAGAAGGTAATTCAGTTAGAAACTATTCCACAATTATTGGTTTTTAAACTACAATTAGTGATATTCGTTGTCATTATTTATTGGTTTTATAAAAAGAAATGTGTGTGTGTGTGTGTGTCTATATATATATATATATATATATATATATATATATATATATATATCTGTGCGTGTGTGTTGTTATAATTAAAATTAATTAATTAAGAAATGTACTGCTGTAAAAATGTTCATGCTTATTCGAACAATTCCAAACAATACTTTCAGGGTTATTTCTTCTTTAACTCGTATATAATTGCAATTGACTGCCTGTAAACAGTTAATTATTGTTTAACTAGACAATATATATATATATATATATATATATATATTATAACTGACTATAGTCAGTTTTGGTGGTTGTCAGACATATCATTTCGCATTGGTGGACATCTCTTGACACTAGACTGTCAGAGGACGGATGAAAGGTTCAGAGCTACATCAACTGTAGGCGATACATTTTTTTTTAATTCTTATTTATCTTATCTTCCTGTTGACCAGAAGTGCCTAGAGTTATTTTTTTTATATTATTAGCTGGTTTCTATACAGAGGAATGAAGCAATTTTCGAAAAAAACAAATTAAAATATTGTGCCTGGTTGAGAAAAATGAGGTCCAAATTTTTCTATTTACCAAAATCGATGTAAAGTGAAAACCATGCCCATTAATATTCGAAATCGGACAAGAGGTAGTAGCGCCGAAGAGGAAGGCTAGAACGCACCATCTAAAATATCGCCGATATTATTAATCACATCGAAACTTTTATGAACTAAATCTTGTTGGTAATTTAATGTACTACATTTGATTTTCACCAGACATTTTTTTTTTCTTTTAGGCAGATTTTCCCTTAAGGTAAATCAGCTATTGAGGTCGGAACTCATGACTCGCGATTTTCGAAAAATTTTCTATCAAATGTCCATCGAACCTACCCAGGAGATTGAC
>CM032229.1:38580000-38867500 GCA_019009955.1 Riptortus pedestris | reverse complement strand
TTTTGTAAATGAGGTACCCGTATCAGTCGTCTGTCTAGTGTAAGTCCAAGGAATTTAATGGTCTTAGTGTTTTCAATGTATTTGTTTTTTAAAGTTATGTGAAGAGTTAAAACATTTCTTATTTTGGTGAAAATTATTTGTTTAGAATTTTCATATGAAAATCTAAAACCTGTTATTTCGCTCCACTATTCCAACTCATTTATTGTGGTCTGTAATCTTTGTTGGCTTTAAAAATATCTGTTTGTGTGGTGTATATAAAGAGGCCATCAGCATACAGGCAATAAGACACATCATCGGGGATAAAATTTACAATGGAGTTAATTGCAATATTGATGAGAGTTGTACTCAGTACTCCTCCCTTCTGTTTTGTTTAATTTTGTTATTTTTTTGTATTGTTTTGTTTTCATTTGAGTTTTGTTTTGTTTAGTTTTTAAGTTACGAAGCTTTTGTTGTTTAGAGCAACATCCCCAAAGCTGCGAAGCTCCAATAAATAAATAATGTAACTCCACATGACTTTCTTGTGCTCCTATTAATTTTTTTATGCAAAATAATTGACGGGGCATCGAAAATATCTGCGTTGCAATATATCGGATCATATAATGGTACAGAGCAATTTGTAGTTCTTTTTATGATAAACAAAAAACCTCATCTCTAACCTAGTTGATTTTCATACAAAGGGATAATGTATAATAGACGTTACAGCAGTACTTAATGTGAAAAATCAATATCCTAGAGCAAGTCGTTTTTTATTTAAGCAAGATACGTACAAACAATCCAAAATGGGCTCGAATAACTGGAATAAATAAGTGAATAATTGCTAAGAATCTAAACAGTTTGTTTTTTCACGATTCTTGTTTTGTCATTATATTCTTCTTTGCTTTTGCATTATTCACTTTCGACAATGTAACGGAGTCTCTTTTTGTACCTGTTATTATTCTTCCTTACTTCCATTCAACAGATGGTTAGAGAAGTAAAGATTGAATGAGAGAGGGTCCAGGGCACATTTCCGGAAATACTGATAGGGAAAATATCTTGGCGGATGCCAAGTCCAGGAAAAAGGGATCATTGATTGGGTTCTGTTCAATCCAGATTTATTCCAAGAAAAGATTGATAAAAGGCTTTTCGATCAAATGCTTAAAAAATGTTACTTTCTTATAGATACCCATATTCATTTTTCTCCCTTTAAGGAAGAAATCAAATATAAAGAGTGAGTTCATTTGAGTTCTAGAAGCCGAATTCGACGGAAGAAGGAATATATACGTTATTTATTAACAACCACTTTTTACCAGATTTTCCTTAAGGGAAATCAGGTATTTTTGCTACTCCCCTCCAACCCGGGACTCGGGATGGTTTATCTACTACGTAGATTCCTTGTAACTCATACAAGGAAGGGGAAAATGGAATTGGTATCAACTACAGAATGTCTGCTGAACATTTCTGTTGTAAAGAGTCTTGACTTGTTGATCTTTAGCTGGGAGCACTAGCCTTCTCCACCTGTGCCAGCCCCCGGATATGGATGTCCTGTCCACTTCGTCGAATTCCGTATTGTCTTAATTTACTGTATCAATCCGCTCTATAACTGATCTCCCTCGTGGTCACTACTAAAGAGCAAAATGGGATCCGTTCAAGTATTCATATAAATAAAATTCGAACATTAAAAAAAAATTAAGAGAATTCTTAAGAATGATAATGTACAAATAGATGTAAATACTCAACAGAGCATTTATAAGACAAGTAGAAATAAGGTAAATGTCATACGAATTTATTCAGTATTTACCACTTTCGTTACTTCAATATTTATTAGATTTTTTTCCTGGGATGCTGGGTGGCATTTGTCAGAGTGGATTATCAGAGCAACAGCAACACCATCAATGGATATTGCTAGAAAAACCCACTACAAACAACCAACTGTTGTGTGTCAAAGAAATTATTTGTTGTGTTGTGATTAGGTCTTAGCATTGGGTGAACCAAGATACTGAAACTTCAGTCATTCAATATAACTTTCTTTGAAGGAAAATGCAAGGGCCCTTAGGGGAAATCAGCTATTGAGGTTTACTCATGTTCGGATTTTCGGTTAATTTTTTCAAATATTCATCAATCCTACCTAAGAGATGACGAAATTGAGGCCCTTCGAAAATTTTAATATTATTTATATTTATATATATATATATATATATATATATATATATATATATAGAGAGAGAGAGAGAGAGAGAGAGAGAGACAGAGACAGACAGAAGTATTTATTTGTTCATTTCTCTGTTACCGCGGTGACAATTGTCTGATCGCTACCAAACTCGATATTTTAATGTTTTGTGTAAAAATGAAATTACAAATACGTTAACGGCTAAAATAAAACCGTGAGAAGGGGGGGGGGGGATTTTCGATGTTGGGCATTTTGTTGTTTTCTGAGCCCTTTTGCCGGTCAGTGTCCAACTATTACGGCTTAAGTATTTGGAGGAAATTGCATATATATATATATATATATATATATATATATATATATATATATATATATTGTAACCTCTGTCTGAACATTGGTATTTTATTCTCAAAATTTCACGTTACTTTTTTGTTTTATATTGGATTTAAAAGAAATCAACAATTTTTTGGCTTTCGTGTATTTTTGTTTGTTATATTCTTCAGCCTAAATGACTGAGCTGAACTTTATTGAACTTGGCACGTGTAATTCTCCTAAGCCAACTTAGAATTTAGGCTATACTAGCAGTTTCAGAGGCGAACAGAAGTGGGGATTATAAAGGAAACCTGAAATTAAAATCGCAATATCCTATTGGTTTTTCGCAAAATGCGCATGCAATAAAAGTTGTTTCATTTTATATTTAAAGTAACATTTATTCAATTCACTTTCATGCGCAAATAACTCTTACAGGAGACCAATTTTATAGGACTTTGTGAACTCATCGAAAATCGGTATGTGGGTTAGTATTGAAGCCTCCTCAAATTTATGTGCTATATTAATGTTTTTTGCTACAATCAGGAGTAGGGGGTTTGTCCAGAAACCAATAAGCGTATTTCGTATTTCCTATTAGTTATTTGTTACTTATTTACTTCGATTTTGTGCGACTACGGCCAATTGGGACGGGTTAACTTCACGTTACCACCCTTTTCTAGCCTATGTTTTCTTTTATTTTTTGGTAAATCAAGAGTGGCGAGTTCGATTGCCTCCTGAGCAACAGGAATTTATTGAGTGACGAACTCATTAAATAACATCCATAGTCCTATCCTGGCTAGAAAAGGGTTGGCAACTTCTAGATAAATCACCCCAATTAGTTATAGTAGCAAAAAAAGGAACTTAATATATAATAATAATAATAATGATATTTTTTATTTGCAAAAATCCTCATAACAAAAATTGTTTACTTGGTTGTTTATAGTAACTTACATTGTTATCGTATTTGAAGCTTGTTAGGTGGTTCGGAATACAGCATACTACCTATGATAACGAATGATAAGGTTCATGATGTGAGTGTTATTAGCGTATTTCCTTAAGACGATGGGTGTTGTAAGGATTGAAGAGGCGGTGAGGGCCCGCAGACTCTACCCCAGACTGCAGGACCTCCTTCCAACTAGGCCAGTATTGATCTGGCCAACTTACTCCATGCCCTCTTATTGTTCACTGATATTTCTTTAAAATGGCCCATATTTCATTCATTTATAGGCTTTTTAATATATTATGTGTATCAATAGTCTCTCTGAATCACTTATGAATATCCAACAACTGAATTTAGACTTTTTACCATTTAATGTGTGTCATCATGTTATATAGGATCCCGAGAAAGCCAGTATCAATTGCCTTCCGACTAAAATATGCATATCCACCACAAAATGAAGGGCTGCTACCATTTCATGAACTTATAATGAATATTATACCGGTTATCGAGCAAGTCTGTGTGAACTACCTTGGGCGTGCAACACATGAAAACCTCTAGTATGTTTCATGAAACTATAATAGATATTACACTGGACACCAGATAAGTAGATTACAAAATTTGGGACGATAAAATATGTATGAAACTTATGGAAACTAGATCCATCTACGTTTAATCTTAATACAGATTTGCTAAGATCTGATAGCTTTATTTAATAGTTATGAACTCATTGTTGTTTTTTTTTTATTTCGGGTGGCGTTGTAGATCTTTATGAGCTATAGCCTCACCCCGTGATACGAAATTTATTAAGTGAGTGATCAACCCGACGTTTGTTTGTTTCATGAAAAACTAGAAGGTTGTCATCGCCCGGTAATGTTTACCCTTCTCGTTTTTGATAAGTACCTGAGTTTTGTGTTTAAAGTGTGTTTATGTACGTTTAAAAATATTTTATATCGTGATATCCGTTTATATTTTAACTTAATCTTCATTTTGATTTATTTGTCATCTGGCAATTCTTACATTTATTTTTAGTTATTCTTGTTATTTACAATGGTAGGGACATTTTTATTTAATTCTTTTTAGTTGTCTTTCTTCTTTAATTTTTTTTAATTGTTTTTTTAATAAGTATTTTTTTCTTTATTTCCTACGTTCCAACTCCCATTTGTGGGCATATATATGTATACCCCAAATGGAAAAATGTTGTGCAACTGATCTTGTTAAACTATTGATACTCTACACTTTTTGTATTCACATTTTTTTCTTATTGTATTATTATTATATTCGTATTTTTTTTTTCAGTTTTCAGTAAACCTCTCTTATAAGGGTTTTATTTAGCAGTAGAGATAATACTTGGTGAGATGATACCAGAAGAGTGTTATCCCAATTTGTGGCAAATCTGCTAATTTTGCGCAGCCCCTGCGTAACGGAGGTTTTATAGATATGCCTTTATTTAAACATTTAGTTTGTTACATAAACATGTAGCACAGGTCATCCATTTTTTGATCTACTACTAAACCGTTCTAAAACGGTTGATCGTCACATACACATTAGCTTGTTTCGTTAGGCAAAGTTCGTCATTAAAATTCAGGCCTAAGGGGAAAAAAAAAGATTCTCATGGCTGTTACTTGAAGTACCTACGTAAATAAAACTTACCTGTATTTCAACGTAATTGAGACGAGCCAGTTTGTATGAGATGCGGGAGGAGGAACGGTTGAAAAGGAGGATCTTCAGTTCCTGTGCATGTGATAATTAATATAATTTAAAGTATAGAGCGTTTTTTCTAAGTTTAAAATAATAGAGAAATCCACTAATATGGAGTATTACATTAGTACTTTCGAGGAATTTGTGAAGAGAAACAATTATTTGAAGGGATTTGGATTTACAGTGATAGGATATTTTAGGAAAGATTGATGGTTTGTTATTTTAAATTTTGATTGGGTAGGCACAAATCAACATAAATAAACATTAGAATGCTTACAGACAAACTGTGTTAAGGTTTTTAGGAAAACCTACACTTCGTTTTTTGACTAATTTGTAGATAATAAAAATAACTACTGCTTTTCTCCAGTAATAACTCTTATTTCGTTATTGCATACCACTGAATATGAATCTTAGATTGTTATATATTCTTATATAAAGTCTATTTCGTTTCTAAGAAGTAATGTGTACTTAAAACATTACAGCAGGGGCTAAAGGAATCATACTTCTTTGAGAAGAACTGTAACGAAATTGACTTGTCTGAAATAAATAGCTGTTATAAATTAGTTTTATGTAAATGGTCTTATAATGATGTTAGTTTATTGAGTACTTCTTCTGAGGACTTTATTACAAGCAATTTAAACCTCTAGCATTTATATTTTAATATCCTTATTTAGCCATGTAAGTTCTGGCGTTGGACTTAATAAATTTGCTAAGGCTTGAGTTGTGGGTTCGA
Source organism: Riptortus pedestris (assembly GCA_019009955.1). NCBI lineage: Eukaryota > Metazoa > Arthropoda > Insecta > Hemiptera > Alydidae > Riptortus > Riptortus pedestris. Next base: position 38,861,677 of record CM032229.1, on the reverse strand, counting down.
ATCCCAAGTAAGTATTAGGAATTTATTTAGGGACAAATTCAGAAAATGAAATCGTGAGACCCATTCTGGGTAGAATTGAATAGCATAGAACACCATTCTGTGGTGACCAGTCGGTAGCCCATCTCGATTAGCCTCAGTATCACAAAGTGAATATTTGTTAGAGCAGGTCTTAAACAGTAATGTGTATTCATGACTTTTGTTTATTGCAGTCCACTTTGTGCCACTGAGGCTAATTGGGACGGGCTATCTATATGTTACCTAACGTTTCTGGCATAGGATTTAATTTAATAAATAAATTCCTATTGCCCAGGTGAGAATCGAACTCACTACTCTAAATTTACCAAGTGAGATTTATACTAACGCCTTAAATCAAATGGCTCTAATGCGTATTTATTAATCATAAATCTCAATTTTGAAGGTTTCGTGTAATATTGAAGTTATGGTGAGTGGGTTTTATGAAGACTGCCATCACTAACTGCACGTCGAAAGCAGCTCCGAGAGAATCTTCAAGCCTAAGTCGAGTCACTAAAATACGGCATTTGAGTAACTTGAAGAATGCCTTCTCGATCATATGTGGTTGTAGCATTCTTCAATTCCTGTTCTGTTCATTTTTCTCTAACCCGAATTGAGTTTTTGAATTTCTTGAAGCTTCATTGGAAGGCAACTACTTCCAAAAATCTGTTGCCTCAGCAGATGGTGCTCAGGTTACGTCATCTGGATATTCTGTTTCGTTAAGACTTGAAATGTAAGATGAGTGAAAGATTTAAGTGAAAATGGCGTAGGGTGTCCTGAAGGTGTATAAAGAATGAATAGATGAAAACAAACTTAATAGCTTACTTCCTTAAGAAAAAAACCTGTTGAAAACGACTATTTTTTGTAAGTTGTGCACATAAGCGAGCACACTCTAAACACAAGTTGAAACAGATCACTGAATGCGCAAGGTCCGATATCGGAACTTGGTGCATGTTATTTCTGTTTCCGCTTATCTAATGGAGGATTATAAGACCTATATCGGAGAAGAAAAGGTATGAGTCACAAGTGGCTCATTTGATTTGATAACACATTTCTTTGGGCTAGCCATGACATATGTATGACTCATGTCAATACATTTCTACCTAATCTAATGCTGTGATAAGTTCCAGATTTCTAACAATGCCGCTAACGTTGGATAGATCTACAAAGCAGAAGAATCACTTACTAAACCTTTTCTGTAATTAGCTTTCTCGTAAAAAACAACTTATGTGTATAATACTGTTTAATATATTTCACTTATAGGAAATCAGCTATTGAAGTTGAAGTTGACACGACTTTCGAACATTTCCTCAAAATGTCCATTGATCCTACCTAGAAGATGACGAAAATTATTTCCGTTCAAAATAATATAAATATACTTCATAGGTTTCTTCCCTGGTCCCTAGGCCGCAACATAGCACCAGTAGCGATGACCATTCTGAAGAAGACAATCGAGCGGAAAGCAGGAGCAAGTCTAAAGAAGTAATATATATATATATATATATATATATATATATATATATATATATATATATATATACATGACTGTTACCGCTCTTGCGGTCGCAATTTTTGTTTGATCGTTACCTAACTCTCTTTATAAGAGCTTTCTGTAAAACTGTAAGTTTTACAAGATCAAGTTTGTTAAGAACTGAAACCTGTCTAGGACGGTTTAGAGGGAGGGGGGGGGGAATACAAAATATCTCTGTTATATGACTCGATCGAAAAACTGTGTTTGACCAATATTGTTGCAAAGTTTATTTTCTATAAATAATGCCATGTATATTTTTACTCTATCTTGAATATTAACCAAGGTGTTTCTTTAGTGAGTAGACCCCCATTTCAACTTGTGTCATCTTAACAAACAGGTGTTATATTATGAAGTGTCTTATTTCAAGCTCAAATGCCACCAAATAATGCTTTCAACGGACTTTTATTTTGTGAGATAAATGCAATGATATGTCCTTCCATATGCTCTCACTGAATAATTCTTCTCAATCGCTTCTTTAGTACTTTTGAGCAGATTTTGGAAGGTCGTCCGACTTCTTGAAGATGCCCATCAAGACTTCCCTCTAACCTTCATGTCCCAGAACAATATGCTGGAATCTGCTTAGTTTTGTAGCAGAAACGCGACCGACTTTTTAATTTGTTCGTAGTTTTAATTGAATCATTTGACGCGTCAATTTATTTCTATATAAAAGCTAAAATTATGCCGTGTAAAGCAAGTTTATTAACCGGGGACAGAAAAAAAGTGGAGTTATGAAGACGTTGAGCTGCTAGCTGTAGTAGCAGCTTTTTATCTGGGCGATAAAAAGTTTACTGATAGTAAAATATAGAGAGTTAATCAAACTCGAAGGGACTAAATAAACGCTTCTCTTCAAGATTGGCCGAATAAAAAAAAAAAGGATTACGTTCTTCTTCTTTTAAAAATCCATTGGAACATAAATCTCGAACATGCAAGTCGACAACTTATCAACAAGAAGCATCCGTTGTACTTGACGAGATCGACATTGTAACATTAAAATCTTTTTCTATGTTACTATTTTATTCAAACTTCGTTGGATCCTGTTAATTTTTAATCTCAAGCGAATTAGTAAATGTGATTAAAATACAATTCACCGTTTAATGTTCTATTTGAAATATTCGATTACTTTTTCAGATGCATTTCTAATCAGACTAAAAGCCCAAATTTTGAGTGGCTCTGGGAAAAATAAAATAAGTTGGGTTGGCCAGATGGACCAGGGTACGGATTCATGCTGCTTCTACCCCACCAACCACAGCATCAATGTTTGCCTGTTCGATAAAGCCACAAACAGAAGTACTTAGCATTATAAATATATGTATGTGCGTGTGTATATATATATATATATATATATATATATATATATATATATATATTACATGAAGTAAATATTTTCAATAATGTTTCAATGCTTCCCTTAATTCAAGGACATTTTTGTTAATTTGTCATATTTTCATTTACGGACTATTCAACCGAATCGCACCACATTGGGTGATGTATGTTTTTAACAGTGAATCAACTTAAACTTCTATGTTATATACTATGTTTTAATGTTACAATGCCACTTTAACACGAACCAACTAGAGTGACGGTCGTAGAAGAATTTAAACGGAATAATGTTGTTGCGATCTGGCTGCGGCGATAAGCAGTGGAAGCTGTAATATATGAAAAATCCCACAACCAAACCACTAACAAGAATTTAGGAAGGGCCACCAACAATCGACTCAAGTCCAAATTCAAATATATAAATTTATTTATAATTAAAATATTCTCCAATAATAATTATTAATAATTAAAATGAAGAGGCACCTTTGAAAATATAATGGGGGACACTTAATTATACTTAGACTATATTACAATTGAAACACTTAGCTGTTTAATGGAAGTGCTGACTTAGCCGTGAGAGGTAGTACAGGCAGTAGACTGGTCAGGCAGGCCGGATCTGGCAAAAGGATTAGCGGTGTTCCACCAACAAGGGTCTCCCCTCCAGAGAATGCCGAATATGACTGATCTTAATCCGTCGCGAGGGGGTCCTTATATAGGGCTAATCCAGCAGTGAACTTTGAACTGCCGATCGAAATACGCTCAAAAAGTGCATTTAACGGGAATTAATTATCGAAATTCATCCGTATTATTACTTAGTGTACCGACGTTAAGAGCTGTGAATGTTATTATCAAAATCCATCGGCGTTATCTATGAAAATGCTAGAGCACGTGGTGACTTCACTCCAAATTGGATATAATTCTTATTTAAAGGTTAAAACAATACATTTAAGCATTCATACATAATAATCTTAATTTCAGTTGTCTTTTGCGGCATATCACCCGCGGTGTCTATAGTGTGGTGGCCTACAATATTTCGCCGGTCTTCCAACCGGCTTCTTCTGGTTGTCATGTTCTGTGCGTGCTTGTAGCAGCTCTTAAGATATTACAGCTATAGACACCGCTGGAGATATGCCGCAAAAAACAACTGAAATAAATTCCCAGCGACGGAGTTTAAAACAAGGAATAATCTTAATGTACTCTGTGCTGGGAATACTCACAATATAAAATATATGGTCATTTATAATGGGTTTATGTAACGCAATGTCAATTTCATTACAATATTTGTATTACATTGACTAGCTCACACGTGTCAAATGGTGACTAATTGGAATATCATGTATTCTTTCTTATCATTAGTATCTACATATATTTATATATATAAATAAAATTAGTGCAGCAAGTGGCAACAATCATCTTTCTGTTAAAACCAAATGGATATGCACTAATTAAACTAAATCAAATCAACAACTTTTCAAGTATACTGATTTAGTAGTTTTCCTTTACTGGATATAAGATACTAAGATGTTAATTTAACCCCATTACTAGAACAGCACATAAGTCTATGCTACTATAAGTATAATAATTTACTATATAACATTTTGTAAAATTATATATAGTAAACACTGAGTTCGTAAAACATAAGATTATAAATTTACCTACTTTCAGCTTCTACCTCCCTCCGGTTTACCTCTGTACAGTTTTCTTTCTTTTGTTGTAAATTTACTGATATATTAGATTTTATTTTCTGGAATACATTTTAATATTTAGTATCGTAGATTTGTAATATTCATTTAATTTTGTACATTTATATTATCTCTTTTTTATAGATTTACCGTCATTGTAGCGGCATCTATAGTAAATAAATATTAGTAAATGGAACAGCAAAACCTATCTCCAGAACATGCCCTGAGCCATCTATCATTAAACACTTACTGACAGACTGTAGGAATATTGAATACTCAATTCACATTAACAGTATACTGAAGCAGGAAGTGGGAAATCGAAAATTTAAAATATCTCTGTATTTATGAGCGGGGTAGAATGTTAGAAATGTTATAGGATCTAACAAGAATTGATGCTGCATACATATTTATTATTAAGCGAGTCATTCGCCCTTCAGTAAACCTGCAAATCCCCTTACCTGATGTTCCTTAGAATTAGAAAATATATGGTTAGATGATATTAGATGTGTGTCGTACCATCACGTAGGAAATCTCCTTACTTTACCCAGCTTCTGCGTTATGGTATTTTTTATTATGGGATAGAGAGTATTTGTTGTTATGAGAACCCGTGTGTACTACCACGTCGATCCTACCTAGGAGATGACGAAAATCAAGTTCGTTCAAAATTATATTTATACATATATTTAATATATATATATATATATATATATATATATATATATATATATATATATATATATATATATATGGTGTACCAACTTCCCGTGCCACCCCACTAAAAATCTCCACTTATTTTAATACAAGGCTACAGCACTTAGTATGCCATAATTGGGTCACCTGAAGAGTCCTTTCAGTCGATATTCAACCTCCTAATAAAATTCTAAAACGATTTTATATAGGTGAATTTTTCGCATAGTTTAGCCATAAAATGCACAAATCTTTAGTTCGGAAACGGCACATTTTATTGAAAAATGCTGCTACATAAAATTTGCAGTTACCAAAATTATGATTGTAAGAACTCTACGGTGAAAGGAATGGGTTCTGAAATTTAATATAAAAAAAAAAAAATTAAACAATTAAGACAATTCTTTATTAAAAAGTATTCTTGAATGAATCCCAAAACAGGTTTACTTTTAAAAACATCAACATAGCAAAAACGTTCTTAGAATTAATTTATTTAAAACTAATTACGTAGTTATTTATAAAAGGAATACATTTTTCCACCTGCATAGCTTCATGTAAATGCCGATAAATTCAATTTCAGTAGCAGAAATACACAGTGCCAAAAGGGAGTTCAGAAACCATGTTTTGATGTGCATAAATCTCGAAGGATTTTCGAGCATTTGTAAATATTAGCTGTAAGTATTGTGATACAAAGAAAAAATTGGTTTCAGTTTATACACTTGAAGCTATGCAGGTGTCAAAATGGGGACACCCTGTATATTTATATATATTGTCTGTTACCTGCGGTCACAATTCTTATTTGATCCAAACTCGATATACAAGCATTTCATAAAAAACTTAAGATAGAGTTCGTTAATAGCTGAAATCGCGGATAGAATAGGGGTGGGTTTTTCAGGGGGTAATTTTCAAAATTCAAAGCATTACCGTTGTTATGAGTTGTATTGCAAAATGTTATAGAGCCAATATTGTAACGTTATTGCTGCTCTAAAATTGTTGTGCTATACTTTTGTTCGTAACTGAAGTATCAGTAGTTACTGTAGTTATTTGTACTTCCTTGTCGTAAGCCTTCAGTACCTCCCTCCAGCTTTCCCCACCCACGACCCATTTATTTATCGGTTTTTCTACATTGAAATATAGAATGAGATCACAAGTGTCTTATACCAGCACGTGGGAAAGCTCCTTATTTGACGCAGCATGGCGGACTTTTTTTGTTACAGGAAATAACAGAATATTTTCAAAGAACAGTATTTGTGCGTATACGTTTATTTATAATCATAACTCTACATTATTGCAATATAAATAAAATGGATAAAGATACAATTATATTAAAAATTAAAGAAATATTGCAATTGAAATACCTCAACAAAATAAATTTTATCAAAAATGTTATTAATTGAGTAATTTAACTTTATAGTTTATTAATTAATTAACATATTTATTTATTTATTGAGAGAGAGAGAGAGAGAGAGAGAGAAAATGATGGTGAGGTGTTATGGGGGAGGTTGAGAGAAGGCCGTTAGAGGATATGACTGCTGGAAGTAGGGCAGTATTGATCGAACCACCCCTCACACACCCCTCCAGGCCCAGGCTACCACTTCAAATATTTTACTGCCAACAGTCAGGTCTCTATTTTATTACACGGGCTCATTTATCGCAGGGCCTATCAAAATATCACTTCATACAGACGTTTTTATGTGTATAAATCCCTCTACCCCTCAGAAACAATATGGTGGTAATCCCGTATTTTATTACACGCAATAAATGAGGGAGGCGTTACAAAATGTCTTCGGTACCCTATCCGGTATGAATATTAATGACTTCATCCCAAACCTCATACACACGTCAACAAATTCTAAGAACTAGTAACTGGTATATTTCAATGACCAAAGACATTTATTTATTTTCTTTCATACATGAACACTTTGGCGATTCGTTTGACTTTCATAGTTCCATTATAAATTGTCGATGAGCGTAATTGTCGAATTGTTGAATTAACAGGTTGAAAGTGATATAGATACATACGCTGTTACGTTCGTCATAATATCCATTGAGGGTAGCAGTTATATAAATATTAATAACGTCCGTCACGCAGGGGCCGCGTCAACTAAGCAGATTTACCAGCATCATTGGTTTGGCAGTTTCGGCCTGCCTCATACTAATAACGGAAACATTTTGAATTTTCGAATTTCCACCTCTAACCCCCCCACCCCCAATCTGTTTATCGTCCGATTTCATCCTTAGCGACTATGAACTCGTGTGTTCAAATAAACATTTTCGGAAAATTAAAATCATACTGATGGTGTAATCACACAAAGAATAAGCATTTATCTCACAAAATAACAGTTCAATGAGAGCAATATTTGGTATTTAAGCTTCAAATAAAATGCTTCAAGATATAAAAGCTTATTGTCAATATGACATGATTAGGATTGAGGGTTTACTGAGTGGTGAAAACTAATAATTGCAAATATATCCGTTAACATCAAAGATGGAGATACATACATAGGACAATATTTCTAATAAATTTAATTTACAATAAGATTGGTTCTATATCATTTTTTAATCCGACGTATAATAACGGAGATATTTCGAATTTTCGAAATTCCTTCCTGCTAAACTCAAGGAGAGGGGAAGTCATCCCTTAACGAACTTGATCTTCAGTTTGACATAAAACGGTAAATGTAAATTTTTCAAACATAGCCGAATTTCAAAGTGGGAGCTCTGTTGGAAATTTTGATTCATGGGATTGGCTGAGTTAGGAAGCAAATGGTTCCTTGCTATGCAAAGTACCCACCAGCTGGAATGACAAGCAATGAAGTAGAGGACTATATATTGTGGGATTCCAGAGTTCGGATACAAAGTATGTTATTTATATTGTTTCGATAAAACCAATAATAACGAAGATATTGACGAATTTATGTTTTGACATTGAAGTCACCCACACAAAATTGAAAATTCCAATCACATATGAGAGAGTAGAATCACAAATATTAATGACACTAGAAATCCTCTGAGATCTTTTAGCAGATTCCCTTAATGACTCATGACGCGATTTTCAACAAATGTCCATCCTCCCTCGATAATAACGAAAATGAGGTCCGTTCAAAATTGTGTGTGTGTGTGTGTGTGTGTGTGTGTGTATATATATATATATATATATATATATATATAAATATATATGTGTGTGTGTGTGTGTGTGTGTGTGCCTGTGTGTCTGTTACTACCCTAGCGGTCGCAATTTTGGTTTTATCGTCACCAAACGAGATATTTAATCTATTTATATAAAAAGTCCAGTTGGTAATCGCTGAAATCAGACGAGTGAGAGGTGGGGTTTAGAGGGTGGATTTTCGAAAATCAAAATATCTTCGTTAATATACGTCGGATAAATAAATTGTATAGAACCAATCTTATTTCAAATTATATGTACTATATATATTGTTGTAAACATTTATTCTCTTTCTTGAATATTAACCGAGTTATTTGTATTTTTAAATACAAACCCCGACTTCTACTTATGTAACATGTACATAAACGATGCTCTGTTATATAATAAACCACATTATTCGAAGCTTAAATACTAAAAATTGTTTTCAAGAGACCTTTATTAAACGAGATACATGCTCCTTCTCCCCCGCCCCCTCGTCTTAAGTTCGTGGACTGTAAACATTTGATTGAGGGAGATAATAATTATTCTAATTCATTATAATTTGCAGTACTAGATATAGTAAACAGTTTTCAATAAAATTAATATTTTATATTCTGATATATTTGAGTAATGGTTTTCTTTCCAGTGAGAGGTTGACAGACCTGATTGTTTACATTTCAGATGCTTCGTCGGAACTTTATAAAATTTAACTGAAAGATTTCTTATTACCGTTTGTATTTATTAACTTAATATTCACGGTGGTGTTGCGTTACCAGTTTGTAGATTTAAACTTCACGTGGGAAATCTGCTTAGTTTACGCAGCCCCTGCGTGACGGACTTTTTATATAATTGAGTAACTAACCGGCGGATAGGATTTCAATGTTGTTGCCATTGTAGTTAGTTTTACATTTTTTTTAAAATAGTTTATTCAATATTCAGGTCGTTAATCACTTCATATTTAAATATAATTTCAGAACTTAGAGTTTCAATTATTGTTAAAACGATATGAGCTTTTGGAATCTCATACACAAGTGTTGTTAATAAACTCAGACTCAAAATTGACTTTCAACGCTATGCGGTTTAAATTGACGTTCTGAATACTTTTTTTTTTATTTCATTGAGGGTTTATTCTGTTATTTCAGAAACAGACAGCTAGTCAAACAGTGAAGTTAATGCAATTTCTGTGTTGTAACTATTATTCCTTCCAGAGTGTGCATGAGATCGTGTTATTTCAAGCCTGGAAGGCACTTTTCCAGTGAAGGAGTTGAAGGAACAGTCACGGAAGATATTGCGTGATTCTTGCCATTACAAGTCGGCCAACTTGCAATCTATAGTACAATGACATCAATTACCGGCTATTTTAGCAAGATGCCAGCGATTTTCAGGGAATTTCAGGCCCTGCCGTGCTCATAACTATAGTAATGAATTCTTAATTCGCAATTAATGAAACTCCAGAAAATCAATAGGCCGAATAAAAATATAAATAGAACATCTACACGACCACATATCATTAGCACAAGAAATGTTTCTGTAGTTGACATATTATTATATATTTATTAATGATCCACATCGAAGGTGTTTGGCATGAATTAGATGAAGAGAACCACTATTAAGAATTAACAGTTCACTAAATCATGAAAGAATCATCTATTATTCATATTTCTGGGAAAAATCAGTTAATATTTGGAAATTAATTCATACTTATACTTATTCTATTAAACTATGATGAAAGGTGTCCCTGTGTCAATATTATAAATTAAGCTATAGATATTGTAACTCATTTTTTTTTTACTTTGTGCTTAATCGACGGAAGGATAACAAGGCCAAAAATACCTCCACTCTTAATGCTTCATTCATTAAATGCATAGTACTTTCGGGGCGAACCGTCCCATCTTCAGTGCTCTGTTATACAACATTTACACTTTGGAAAAACATGTAATATATAAATAAATGTAAAAGTCAACAAGCGGTAGTCAAAAAATAAAAAAAATTAACAACAAACATATATATATAAATTAATTAAAAAGAAACAAATATATAAAATGCAATGCAAAACTTTTTTCTAAATAAATATTAAAAGATACATATAATAGAATGACTAGGAGATGGAGAGGAAACTGTTTAAATGAGGAGGGGGGGGGGGAGTGAAATATAGCAAATATCTTCGAAGCTATTAGAGACACAAAAACGTTGTGTAGAACTATTTGCGAGAAGAATGTAAATATCAATAAACTGTGTTTTATGACTTTTTTATGCAATTTATTGGAATGGAGATAACGTATTTTACCTTTTTATGTTTATTTATACAAGAACACTCGGAACTAGGCGATTTGGATCAAAGTTTAACACTGTTAAACAAAAACAAAGTTATAGAAAACTAGCAAAAAACTGAACTAACAAATAAAACATTAAACACAATAAATACGCATTAAATACAAGTAATAAAGACAACTAATAAACATTAGACTAGCAATAAAGACAAAAAAATTAAAATGGTTTTAATTAAAAAAAAATATGTTATTCCTATATACTAGTGCATTTATATTATTTAAAATTGTTCAAAATTATATTAGTTTTTCACTAAGTCAAAAACAAAAAAGGAGAGGAGTTAAATTTTGTAAAACACATTAAACTTTTAAGGTGATTCTGTATATTGTTGATATGTGGAGTCTCTAACTATTCAATGTTCCTGCAGTTAGTATTTTACTTTTAAATTAAACTATTTTAATTGAAGTGTGTGAAATCACTTAGTTAATTTAATTTAGTAGGAGTACAAGGAAGTTATGTGGTTCAGAATCAGTTATTTTTTTCCAATGAAACAAGGAAATTCAGTACCATGGTATTATTTTTGAGCATGGCATATATATATATGATATTGGTGAATCTATAAATGAGCAATGTCCGACGTATACACGTTAATCACGTAAGATAAATTGTAACCTATTGCCAAGTGGAACTGGCCAATACAAGAAAACTTTGTATTTTAAACCGACTATTTTGAGTGTGGTCTGACTTTTCTGCCAGCCAGAGCTCAGCCAAGCTTCCCAGACTCGATTATTTCCACGTGTGTCTCATTTTATACTGATTCAATGTCCGCACCAATTATATCTCTACCGCTACTCTTTAGTCTTAAAGTTGTACAATGTAGCACGCCTGCTAGAATAAAACATTGGGTCTCTTTAAGAAATAGATCTTTAAATTAATTGATTGACCAAAAGTTTTGATTTACTTGGAAATATTTTATTTCAATCAGTATTTATTTACGTCCGCTTTGTGCAACTGAGACTGTTTTGGATGGGTAATCTACAGGTTACCACCCATTATATCTGACAAAAACGGGCTTTATGACATGTTTAAAGAGAACCTTTCATTTTAAAGGGTTGTGTCGAGCAAAAGGTATTTCGTCTTATTACTTATAAGATGATTAGAGAATACAATTCAAAATAATAGTCAATATTTAAAGATCTATGATATAATGAAAGTGATGATCTATTTGGTATCCAAAGCGAGAATATATTCCCCCTAAGATTACCTGAAAACCTTCTTGGCTTATTAAGTACGTTTTTTTCGTATCTTTAGCAATGTTTAAAAAATCACTTCAAATCATTTTTAGCAAAGAAAAAAATTCAATTTCAGACCAACAGGCTAAACTAATTACTCATCAAACTCAATAAGCACAAATAAACTTGTTATACGAAGTCATAGTGACATATACGGCAGCGAATCCTAGACAAATGGCAACCAGAATGGATGAAAGCAAATAACCACCTCCGCAGTATCAAAAGTATAATTAAGGAGTGGCCATCGAGTACTAGACGGGAGGAAGTAGTTCTTGCCAGACTCAGGATCGGCCACACATAGACACTTATTAACAAGGACTGATAACTATATGACAGAACTACTAACTGACTGCAGCCAATATATTCCACACATACTAAACATCTAAAACACATAAACATTTTCTGAGTTGATATTCTCGCAGGTGGAAGTGACTTCTAATGTATGTAGGATGAAAAAATTGTTGGCTACGCTTCCACTATAATAATTTATTGAAACGGCAAAGCGCTTTCGATGGCATGCATCATCTTCAGTGCCCTGTTGACACACAAAATAATAGCTACAATCACAATAACAGGGCACTGACGATTATGCACATCAAAGAAAGTGCTTTGCCGTTTCAATAAATTATTATACTGGAAGCGTAGCCAACAATGTTTTCATCCTACATACATATAAACATTTACTAATACGTACAGAATAAGAAAATGTCCGTCACGCAGGGGCTGCGTAAACTAAGCAGATTTCTCATGTGAAGTTTTACAATAGAGAAATCTGCCTAATAACAGCTGTAGTAGCCTCTAAACCTATTCACGAGGGACTAATAGTTACAGAAACGGCAACCAGAGCTCTTAGCGGAAAGGCCGACCACACGCAGAATACAAATGCAAATATCTCGGTTAATATACAAGATACAGAATAAATGTATAGAACAATATTTATAGTAAATTGAATTTGCAATAAGATTCATTCTATACAATTTTTCGATCTGACGCATAATAACGGAGATATTTCGACTTTTTGAAAATCCTCCCCTCTAAACCCCCCCTCCCACTGGTCCAATTTCAGCCATTAACGAACTTAATCTTCCTTTTTACATAAAACGATTAAATTCCGAGTTTGGTAACGATCAAACAAAAATTGCGACCGCTAGAGCGGTAACAGACAAATATATATATATATATATATATATATATATATATATATATATATATATATATATATATATATATACAGTTTTCAACGGACTTCATTTTCGTCATCTACTAGGTAGGATCGATGGACATTTGAAGAAAAATGTCGAAAATTCCGTCATGAGTACAACCTCAATAGCTGATTTCCCTTAAGGGAAATCTGCTAAAAAACAATAGGTCTACAACATGCTTATGAAAATTTAAAAGAGTTAACTTTTATTATACTCACATAGGCTAAGTATGGATATACTATAAACCTCAGCTATTTAAGGAATATTTTCCATACCATATAAATAAAGTAGAATATCAAGATTTACATGAAGGGATAAATATATTATTCGAACTCGCCTAGAGTGAATTTATTTAGTGACGGAATTCACTAAATAAAATCCTTAGTCCCACCGATGCTAGAAAAGGGTGGTAACCTGTAGATAATCCGTCCCAATTTTAGATCCCGACCACACGTGAAGATTCCACAGAACTCTCCGTTTCGTGGGGGTTTTCAATCTGCTGGAGACAGCTTATCCCAGATCAACTTTGTGAAAACTGCCCTTGTTCGTTGACCATTATCTACATAAAAACAAGCAAAATGACAACAATAATTGGTATTTAAACTTTAAATAAAGTGCTTCATGATATAACAGATTATTGTTAATATGACATGAATAGGAGTTGAGGGTTCACTCATGGCCGAAAAATAAAAAAATGCAAATGTCTCGGCTAATAATCAAGATAGTGAAATCTTACATAACAACATTTATAAAACATTACATTTTTTATGAGATTGGTTGTATACAATTTTTCGATCCGGTGCATAATAACGGAGATATTAAGGATTCCCCCCCCCTCCCACTAGTGGAATTTTGGCTATTAACGAACTTAAAGTTTACATAAAACAGTCGAGTTTGGTAACAATCAAACAATTACCACCTCAAGACCGTTAACAGAAAAATATATATAGTTATGAACAGACCTCATTTCGCCATATACTGGGTAGGATTGATGGCCATTTGAGAAAATTTTTCAAAAATCGCGTTCAAAAAAGAGAAATCTGCTAAAAGTGACCTTTCCGGGCGAGATTAATAATCTCCAGGATCTACCAGCCAACCATATATGTATATATATAAATTCCATGTAAGTTTTGTTAAAACTGGCCTTTTAACCACCTTATGAAAAACTAAGTATTAAGTTCGTTACTGATTGGAATCCAACGACGAGAAGCTCGGAAATTCTTATCTTCCTTCTTATGAGTCAATATGAATAACAAAAAAATGTTATGCGTACAAATTTGTTAAATATTTATTGTTTTACAGTTGTTATTCTGTAAATAATACTCCGATATTAATCCAGTTATCTGTATTGTTGTTTCCAGACTTCAGTAAAACTCCACTCCAAATCATGCTATTTTTATTTGTTTTAATTCTCCAGTGTTTCACATAGACTAGAATTTCAGTTTTTACATGAACGTTTTTTTATGGGAGAAATAGAGAACAGATATTGAGATGAGATTATCAACGTGTTTTTTTAGAACGTGAGAAATCTAGGCAGTAGGATGGACTTTGGAAAATGTATCACTGCCCTTGGCACTGATTATTAACCTACGATAATCTCGTAAATGAGTGGACAGACTGAATAAATCAAAAGATTAATTAATTATGTAGGCAGAAAAATGTAATAGTGGCAATAGCATGTTTAAAAGGAAACTCGGGAAATTTAGGAAATGACACAGCAGGCTTAATTGCATATACAGCTTCAAGAGGCGAATCAATACCTATTGCATACACTATAATGACGTAACAGACCATTAAACTCTTTTGAGAAACGAATCTTTTAAAAAATGGGACGAAAAATGGACAAACACTACCAAAGGACGACAATTACATAAGTACATACCAACTGTATACCAGAGACAAAAAATAGCACTTAAAAATTCTAAATAAGTACAATTTATATCAGGACATGGACCTAGAAAAAGTTACTTGTACAAATTTAAACTAACAAACACAAATACATGCAAATGTGACAATGAGACTGAACAGACATATGACCACCTCTTATATGACTGTACATTACTTGACGAACCAAGAACAAAACTCATCAAGTACATCACCTTACAAAACGGAACTTGTCCGACGAACAAACCAAAACTTTTATTCAAATTCAACAAGGGATTTAGTGCATTTATTCAAGAACTGGACACCATTTTGTGGATCTAAACCTAATGTATCCATATGTCTTTTTTTTCTTGTTCTTATAATGTTTATAATTAATTATTGTATACGAAATACTATAATGTAATCAATAAAATGTGTGTAGTATCCAAAGGATGGAGCACACAAAATTTCAATAAATTCCCACGTTGGTGGGATACTCTGCGTGGAAAACCGGAGTGGATATTCTCGTTTTTTTTCCTCCCCTTTTTGAATTCCTGAATTTGAAGTTGTTTTGAAGTCTGGAAGTAAAACCAGAGAAAGAAAGACTGAGCAAATTAAGTTGGCATAAGATTTGTGGTTAAGTTGAAAATAATTGTGGGGATAGAAGTGCATCATTATGGTCACGTCACGTGGATCCCTCCTTAGGCAATCCCCTTCAGTTTAATAGACAGCTCCCCAGGCATCACCCTCCTTATTTCCACGTGGAAGGCCAACATCCTGGTTGCCATGTAACTAGTGCGTTTCCTCTTCGCTTAGGCTGACAACTCTGAAGTCTTAGGTGAAGACCTACCACTCAGGACGCACAGAGCTTCGAGTGCCATTAGTGGACAAAACACATGTTGGTAATGATGAATTTAGAGCAGAGATTATTCTTCAGAGAGGCCAGAATAGTTTGATTATAATGTTTGTTCATACTAAAGGAAATAAACAAAGTCTATAGCAGATAAGACGTTAAGCTAAACATTTCTTCATAGCTGAGTCAGAAAACGAGTCTCAAGTCAACAAACAAAAATTGACATGTTATATTTTGACTTAGGATTTCTGCAATATGTTTGAATTTAGCTTGATTAATTGAAAAGTCCGTCACGCAGGGGCTGTTTAAACTAGGCTGATTTCCCACGTGAAGTTTTATAATAGAGAAATTTCAGAATAGAGAGTCAAACAGTTACGGGAAGGGCCCGAACTAGCTCTTGACGGAAACTCACGACTAGACCCGAAGTTAGCCGATCTCATCTCAGAAGCTGAAAACAGAAAAATGCAAATATCTCGGTTATTCAAGATACAGAATAAATGTATATAACATTATTGATAGTAAATTTAATTTGCAATAAGATGAATTCTATATACTTTTTCGATCCGATGTATAGTAACGGAGATATTTCGAATTTTCGAAAATCCTCCCCTCTAAACTCCCCCTCCCACAGGTCCGATTTCAACCATTAACGAACTTGATCTTTATTTTTGCATAAAACGTTTAAATATGGAGTTTGGTAACGATCAAACGAAAATTGCGACCGCTAGAGCGTTAACAGACAAATATATATATATATATATATATATATATATATATATATATATATATATATATATATTATTGAATGGACCTCATTTTCGTCATCTCCTGGGTAGGATCGATGGACATTTGAAGAAATTTTTCGAAACTCGCGTCATGAGTACGACCTCAGTAGCTGATTTCCCTTAAGGGAAATCTGCTAAAAAAAATGGTTGCAACCGGTTTTATTTCCTACTTAATATATTTCAAATACTTTTATTATTAAATAAAAGTTACGTTGCACTATGCAGTTGAATTTTTTTTTCCTCTGAAATATTAGTTCGTATTTAATGTAATGATTGAATAACCATGATAAAATATATTTTTTAATGAATTAATAAGTTATTTGATGGGAGAATTTCATTATTAAAAATCCAGAGACGTACTAGTATAGATAGTATATCAAGTGAATAAGACCTATTTGAATTTTAATGTTTTTCTATAATCATTTTTAAATAGCTCCGTTATTAAACTTCAGTTCGAAAAATTATAAAGAACCAATGTAATTTCAATTTAAATTTATTATAAATATTGTTATATAAATTTATTTTCTATCTTGAATGTTAACCGAGATTATTTGCATTTTTCAGTTTTCAGCAAAACCCCACTTCTATTCATGTTACATAAACAATACTCAATATATACTTAATATACCACAGTATTCGAAGGTGAAATACCAAATATTGCTTTCAAGAGACCTTTATTATACGAGATACATACAAATATGTTCTGTTGACCCACCCCTTCTTAAGTTTGATTGAGATAAAAATTATTCTGATTCATTATAAATGATAGTACCAGATACCGTAAATAGTTTTCAATAACATTAATATGTTATATTCTGATATATTTCATTAATTCTTTTTCTTTCCCGTGGAGATTGTTAAAGTTCACGAGGGAAATATACCTAGTTTATGCAGCCCCTGCGTACGGACTTTATTTTCTACTAGGGAAGCTGGGTGATACAGGAACGAACCAATCTGGATGCACAAATTAGGCCTGTTTTCATCTACAATGCGTTTATTTAGGCAAAGTGCACTTTCAGTGCAATACTACATCTTCAGTGTCTTTGAAGAGTTTTAGAGAGCAGTAACTTGCACCAAGGCTGTCATTTTGTATTTATATGTATATTTTTAGAATGATTATTAACTTTTTTTGATCTGTCCCATTTTTTTCCCTATTGATAAATTATTTTCGTGAATTCTATGATAGTTATGGGTGGTAAGTTAAGCAAAGACGAAACTGTCATTGTCTTATCAGGTATTATTTATTTAAAAGAATTGTTATTGAACAAATGTAGGCTACTAATATCAGAAATAATTTTTTTATTTGGTGTAAGTGGTCAAAGTCAATATTTAAATGTCCCTTTAAAAGCAATTGTAACTTCTCAGTAAACTTTACTTAGTATATATTTTCATGTAATAAAGCAATTTATGTTTCGATTATGCACTTTTTAATAATTAGCGTGATTGGAGAGACAGAAAAATTCCTATGAATGTTGCAATTTGTACCTCTTTTGCCGGGGAAGAAATTGTTATTGCTGTATAGTTCTTGAAAATTAATAATATCCCTGATTACGATTCATATGGTCCAAGATACTGTACATTACTTGCAGATTGATAACGTAACGATTTACGTTCAATTCTTGGGGACATTTAAATAATTCTTAGTTTCTCCGTTGTTCGCAGAGAACTATACAAGAAAAACATTCATGTGAATAAAAACAAACACACGTGAAAAAAAAAATATTACAATTTTTTTTTTAAATTTATATCCAGGACATTACCTTAAATGTTCAAAATGAACGTTGTGCGAATCTGTGAACCAACAGCAACAATTAGAACTTTTTATATGACGCTTTAAAAACCAAGGACGCAGATGACAAAATGCTAGAAAAGTATTGCGCCATCCTCCAGCCAAGGCTACGGCCGAAATGAATCATATTTATATGCAAATGAACTTGGAGAATTGCGTAATTTTTCCTTGAATGTTTCCACATTCAAATTGTTTAATGTAGCTATAAGTTGTGCCAAAAGAACTACTTTTTACGTGAATGTAGTCGTAGAACTGAGATTTTATACGAAGGCTGAGGCCCTGGGAAGTCATGACCATTAAAACTATGTTCTTTATAAACTAACGATCAGTCATTTTCATGAACAACAGTTATCTGAGTTAGAGTCCCAGTGACGAACTCATTAAATAAAATCCTTAGTCCGACGCTGACTAGAAAAATCCGTCTCAAGGAAGCTGTATTAACTAAGCAGGTTTCCCACGTGGTGGCATGACACACTTCTGATGTCATCTGAACAGATATTCTCTATTTCCAAATACAACGATTAGTAGAAGTGGGGTTTTACTGGCCTTAAAACATGAACGTACGAATAACTCGCTTAATATTTGAGTTACGAGACAATCTATAGAACACCAATCGGATTGCATCAACAGTTTAACAAGATTGGGAATATAACATTTTTCGATCCGACTCACAATGACGGAAATATTTGAAATTTTCGTGTTCCCCTCTCTCTATAGATAGATTATATTCGTTCTATACAATTAGCGAATAATAATGGAAATATTTAAAATACATCAAAACTCCTCCGCTCTCTGGTCCAATTTCAGCCATTTGACCATGTGATCTTTAGTTATTCAGGAAACGGTTAAATATCGAATGTCACGTTGATCAAATAAAAATTATGTAGTTAAAAACGTCAAACCGAGACTATTTGCATAAATCTCAGATAGAGAAAGTTCAATGAAAACCACATTAGATATATATGTTTCTAATAAAGTGGTTGGGGTTGAATCAGGTTATCGTTAATATGAAATGATTAGGAGTTGGGACTTACGGGAGGCTGAAAACTAAAAAAATGCAAATATATTGGTTAATATTCAATATACACAAAAAAATATAGAAATGCATTTATGGAACCTTGAGTTGGCAATTATATTAGTTCTATACAATTTTTCATTCCAACGAATAATAACGGAGATATTTTGAATCACTCTTAACTCTCCCCCTAGGCCAATTTCAGCCGCTGACGAACTTGATCTTTAGTTTCAAAAAGAACATTTAAATACCGTATAGGTAAAGATCATACAAAAGTTGCAACTGCTAGAGTGTTAACAGGCAAAGGGTATTTGAAAATGTTTTCAAAAATCGTATACAACCAAATAGTAGATTTCCTTTAAGATAAATCTGCTAAAAGGTCGGTAATCTGTCGATACCTCATCATTTGAAACAAAAAGTGGACGTTAAGTAATACCCTATCTCCTACGAAATATTTCCTGGTTCAACAGGTAGCCTGAAATAAACATTTTTATGTGAAAATTGATAAATTTCACTTTCTAAATTCAAATATGAAACACATAAAATTTCAATTTTTGCTGAATTCACATGCTTCACTTGGCTAATGTTATGAAATTAGCTTGTTAAAGTTAAAAGGTAAAATTTTGGTTTATTGTGATACTTAATTAAGATATGTTTTTCAAAATTGTGTTTTTATCTATCATATATATTTTTTAACGTACGGTGTACTTTTAATTTCTTTTTTTCCATTAAAATTCAGGAATAATTTAAGAATACAATATTTAATGCGTATTAGCAAGCTCGACTATTTGCCAGGAAAACTACGTGTTTTAAAGTATTTTGAAATATTATAAGAATTTACGGATAGTAAAGACTTTTTTTTTAACCTTGGCTTTTTTAATCCTGTAAGAGGCCATTTATTTGAGTACTTGTCCTATTGCCTCGTGGCATATTTCATGTATGATTACGTTAACATAAATTATTAACAAAACTTACAACTTAATGGATTATTATCATATAATATAAAATAAAATTGTGAAATAAGCGAGATGATTACAAATAAAATTAATAAATGACATTGAAAGCAAATTAAATAAATTTATACTCAATCAATGTTACGGTTTTGCTCTTCTTTAATTTATATGAGGCAAAATATATTGAATTATGAAAGTCATTGCTCATAATCAACTTTAATACTAATATATTATTGCTACTTACATATCTATACATTTGATAAACTTTATGAGTACTTTATTATATTTATTAAATAATATGAGTTCAGGCCAATTACCTCCTTTTAAAATTATGTTCTTTAATAAATTTGATCTATTTTGATTAAATGTTGAGCAGTCATTGAGTATATGTAAGAATGTTGGTGTTGTCTGTATGTCACAAATACATTTGACATTGTCTTGAATTTTAAATCTTGTGTAAATAATGTCCTGTCTGTCCACGCTCTGTTAAAAATTGTGTGCATTTGTGATGGTGACTCTTAATTGTGTCGTAGTTTTTGTGAGTTATATTTGGCATGTATTGATGTAAGCTGTAAGATTTGTTATATGTCGTCCATTCTCTGTACTAATTAACTATTGTGTCGGTGCTTAAGTCCTTTTTAATGCATGAAACTGTTACGAGTGAGAATTCTGAGAATCAGTGTTGTATCTTGGCTTGTAACAAACACGGATGCTGTTAGCAGATTTTTCAATTACAGAAGATTTACAGTAACTAACGTGTGGTTGAAATAACTATATTTATTGTAGTTATGTCACTTGTATTTTAACCAAAAACTCTTATTACGAATTGGGCACATTTTCAATTACAGAAGATATACAGTAACTAACGTGTGGTTAAAATAACTATATTTATTGTAGATATGTCACTTGTATTTTAACCAAAAACTCTTATTACGAATTGGGCACATTTTCAATTACAGAAGATATACAGTAACTAACGTGTGGTTGAAATAACTATGTTTATTGTAGTTATGTCACTTGTATTTTAACCAAAAACTCTTATTACGAATTGGGCACATTTTCAATTACAGAAGATATACAGTAACTAAAGTGTGGTTGAAATAACTATATTTATTGTAATAATGTCACTTGTATTTTAACCAAAAACTCTTTTTACGAATTGGGCACATTTTCAATTACAGAAGATATACAGTAACTAACGTGTGGTTGAAATAACTATATTTATTGTAGATATGTCACTTATATTTTAACCAAAAACTCTTATTACTAATTGGGCACATTTTCAATTACAGAAGATATACAGTAACTAACGTGTGGTTGAAATAACTATGTTTATTGTAGTTATGTCACTTGTATTTTAACCAAAAACTCTTTTTACGAATTGGGCACATTTTCAATTACAGAAGATATACAGCAACTAACGTATGGTTAAATTAACTATATTTATTGTAGATATGTCACTTGTATTTTAACCAAAAACTCTTTTTACGAATTGGGCACATTTTCAATTACAGAAGATATACAGTAACTAACGTGTGGTTGAAATAACTATATTTATTGTAGTTATGTCACTTGTATTTTAACCAAAAACTCTTATTACTAATTGGGCACATTTTCAATTACAGATGATATACAGTTACTAACGTGTGGTTGAAATAACTATGTTTATTGTAGTTATGTCACTTGTATTTTAACCAAAAACTCTTTTTACGAATTGGGCACATTTTCAATTACAGAAGATATACAGTAACTAACGTGTGGTTGAAATAACTATATTTATTGTAGTTATGTCACTTGTATTTTAACCAAAAACTCGTATTCGAATGGGGCACATTTTCAATTACAGAAGATATACAGTAACTAACGTGTGGTTAAAATAACTATATTTATTGTAGTTATGTCACTTATTTTAACCAAAATCTCTTATCACGAATTGGGCACAATGAATTGATGTTCCTGTAGCCAGGACTATCTATAAGGAGAATCCTATGAACTGCAGGAATCCGTTGTACAATTCAAATAACCTTCAACCTTTGCTCTTAGACTATTGAGAACCAGGTAGTTATTACCTGCCTGCCCAGTTTAGGCGAAGCTTGTGAACAAGGTCGCCAACTCCTAGCCCTCACTCAACAACTATCCCACGCCATATTTAGACATGTTGCTCTTGATGGGAGAAATCACAAGAAAACTAATGAGATTTCCATCGATCCTATCTTGGATATGACGATACTAAGGTCATTTCAAAAATTTATGGAAAATGTATATGTACATACCTATATATGTCTCTAGCCGCTTTAGCGGTCGTAATTTTTCTTTGATCGTTACTATACAAGCCTTTAATAAAAAACTAAAGAACAAGGTCTTTGACGGATTAAATCGGACTACTGGGAAAAGGGGCGGGGGTCCCTGTGGGGACATTTGTGGAATTTTTCTGAAATCGCTTCATCAGTACAACCTCAGTAGCTGATTTCCCTTAAAGGAAATCTGTTGATAAAATTCAGATGTTGAACCTCATTCGGTGATTATAATTCATTCTTTAAAATTATGAACATTTTAACATTTAAATTTACGAGACAAGATGTAATTTAAAGAATAAAAGGTTGTATTTAATTTTTGGCTGGAGAAAAGATTGTCACTTAAAGGGATGAAATTATAAAAGTTGGTCGTAATTCCTTTTCTATATTCATTGTAACTGCTAAACAGCTTTCAGTAATAAAAAGTTTTCTAACTCGTGACTCGATGTAGCAGAATTAATTTACTCAGTGATTTTCCTACTGTGAAAACCACTTTAAATATATCAAAATTTCAGTGGAATTTCAATAACACCTCCAATGAACCAATGTTACAATTTCAAATTTATGTAAATATGTATAATATTCTAACTTTTAAAGGATTAGTTTGGCATGTGAAGTATTTTGACTTTTGATGTGGGATTTTCTGAATTAAGAGCTGTAAGAGAGTTAATATCTGCAAAATCATATATACCTCCAACCCTACGCATGGGATTAATTAATGTTATATATATATATATATATATATATATATATATATATATATATATATATATACGGACCTCATTTTCGTCATATCCTAGGTAGGATCGATGGACATTTGAAGAAAAATTTGGAAAATGAGTACGACCTCAATAGCTGAAATGAATGTTTTCCTAAGTTAGAATGTTATTTATCTTAAAGTAAATTGGCCAGTCTTACTACTGTACCAGCGGTAAGAGGATAATTCCCTTTGGGGAAATTCGAAACGAACAGGTTGTCTTCCTGAATAATTGGTTTATGTCGAAACCGGATTCCTGGCTCAACGGGGCATATGTGTATCCTTTGGTGCGATAGTTATGAACTGCGAACCAGCTTCAGTTCCAATGGCTTGCTGGCGGATACTGAGGTTCGTGGCATATCCATGACCGAACATGGTGTGCCAATGTTTCACAGAAAACAGGTTAGAAATAAACATAATTATGCAGTAAAACGATCTCTTGACAGGTCTCCCTTAAGGGATTATAATGTCCGTCACCGCTCTAGCGGTCGCAAATTTTGTCTTATCGTTACCAAACTTCATATATAAGCGTGTCATGCAAAACTAAAGATCGATTTCTTTAATGCCTCAGTTGGACAAGGGTAATTTCAAAAATTTCAAATATCTCCGTATTTGTTTATAGTTTTCAGCCATGAGTAAACCCTCATTCCTACTGATCTCATATTAACAATAAGATGTTATGTCATTGTTTTAATTGAACTGTGTGAGGTACGTTGTTGATGATGACATTATTAAAGATTTTATGGTCTTAACTACAAAATGTTTATTTGTTCTATACCATACTGGATATCTAACTGTTTCATTCAGCGCTAAGGGTTGTATTAGTGAATGGCTGCAATCGTACCCGGAAAAGCCCGGGGGTTTTAGAGTGGGGGAATTGAAAATTCCAAATACCTTCGTTACTATGAGTAGGATCTAAAAATTTTTTAGAACAAGTCTTATTAGGCTACTGATGTTCTACAATTTCTATTCTATACATTATTTCTTAATTCAATTATTAAGGGAGTTATTAATATTTTCATGTGTGTCATACGATCACATGGGAAACCTGCTTAGTTTACGCAGCCCCTGCGTGACGGATTTTTAGAAGATTTCCCTAAAGGGAAATCAGCTATTGAGATCGTACTCATGACGCAAATTTCAAAATTTTTCTTCAAATGTCCATGGATCCTACCTAGGAGTTGACGAAAATGAGATCCGTTCAAAATTGTGTATATATTTGCCTGTTACCGCTCTAGCGGTCACAATTATTGTTTATTCGTTACCAAACTCGATATTTAGTCGTTTTATGTAAAAAGAAAGATCAAGTTCGTTAACGGCTGAAATCGGACCAGGGGGAGGGGGTGTGTGTTTAGAGGGGAGGCATTTGGAAAAATCGAAATATCTCTGTTAGTATTCGTCGTATCAAAAAATTATTGCAAATTAAATTTACTATAAATAGTGTTATATACATTTATTCTCTATCTTGAATATTAACCGAGATATTTGCATTTTTCAGTTTTCAGCCTTCAGTAAACCCCCACTTCTACTCGTGTTACATAAACCATACTCTGTTATATAATAAACCACATTATTCGAAGCTTAAATACCAAATATTGTTTTCCAGAGACCTTTATTATACGTGATACATACACATATGTTCTTTTGCCCCCCTCCCAAGTCTTAAATTCTTGGACTTCTAAAATTTGATTGATTGAGATAAAAATTATTCTGATTCATTATAAATTACGGTACTAGATAGTTTAATAGTTTTCAATAAAATTAATATATTAGGTTCTGATATGTTTCAGTTATTGTTTTTCTTTCCGGTGAGCCATTGGGTGTCCTGTTTGTTTACATTTCAGACGCTTCCCTCCGGAAATGAAGGGAAAAAATTTCTAATTAGATACTGTTTATATTTATTCACTAGTCCACGCTGTTGACTTTCTGACTTCAGCGTCGTTTTACGACGACCAATTCGAGTGAAATAATATTAAATGTTGCTCGTAAATGCTAAAAATGTTCAAATGAGCTTGAGTACTACTCAGATAATACGATGAAAGAAGAAACAAATATTCAGGGGACATTTGTAATCAATGAATAGAAATATATTCAGGGATCCCAGCTATTTTGCAAACAGACTGATATCACCCATCATCTCATTAAGATATAAACCAGTTCATAAAGAGATAATGTTATCAGACAGAGTACCTCACATAGTATCAATTTGCACTGAAAAATGCGTTGGTTACATTTCGCGAGACAGAAACTTTATTACTGGCAGTCCTTCAATAATATAATCAAATCCCTATTTATATTTCATTAATTAAATGCAAAAAGTTGAGCGAAAATTGTTCATCGATTTTTTGCAGGTCTCATATCTTCAAAATGAGCTGCTTACTAATGAAATGCATTAGTAATCTCCTGTCTCCACGTGCGCTATCTCTAAATAACTAGATAAAAAGCAACTAACTTCAAGATAAGGGGTTAGGCCATATCAGCTGCTTCTAAAACATTCGATAAATATTGCAATTTGTAGTGTATTCACTGCTCTTCACACGGGCCAAAACCCACTCATGGGCCTGTCTCAAAGGATGGGAATGATGTCGGAATGTAAAATTTCGCAGAAAATAGACATTTTCTATTTACAGTGTACAAACTGTTTTAACGGGTAATTTCTTAGTGAGCTAATTATATGATGGTTTCTCAACGAATATTTCTTTCTTTCCTTAGAACAGCTTATTTATTTATTAAAATCCCCAACGTGTTTCAAGTTATCTAGCTCCATTTCCAGGGGTTCCTTACTCTCTAAAATTCAATTCCGAATTGTTGTTAATTTTGAACACTCTCTATTTACAATGCATCTCTTATTATTATTTCCTTACCGACCATTTATGTCCAACATCTACTTCCTAAACTAGCATTGGCAAATTTTGTCCACTTTTACCAACAACATTCAAAATAACCTTTCTAAATTTCATGAAAACTAAGTCTTACATTGGTTGCGTAACAACGGGTCCAATGATTGAGAAGAGATGATTAGCCAATATTTATAATCTACAAGTTAGGTAAGAGAATAATAATAAAAAATGTATTATAAATAGAGTGTTCAAAATTAACAAAAATTCGAAATTGTAATTTTAGAGAGTAAGGAAACCGTTTATAAGGAGCTAAAGCTAGAAACGCGTTGGGTATTTCAACAAATAAATAAGATGTTTTAAGGATGAATAGAAGTTTCTGTTCTTTGTCCCAGTTTGTCAACATTTTCAATGAATTTAAGAACCGGGTCATCTGTTGTTATGAATATATACAGTCGACTCTCGCTAACACGAACCTCGATAACACGAAATCCTCGATATCACGAATTATTTTTAATCCCCTTGGAAAAACCTGTCTAACACGAAGAAATTACCATACGTAACACGAACTAATTTTCCGGTTATATTTTACCTCTATAACACGAAGAGAGACAAAAATTACCTCTGTAACTCGAAGTTCAGTAGATAAGACGAATTTGATTAGCGCATTACCTCTATATCACAATGTTCTCAGAATGGATTTGTTTAACACGAAATCCCGGCGTTCAGGGTGCAACCTGTCTGTTAGTCATAACCGTGTTTTCTTCAATTGTTTCAATCGAGAATATGATTGACAAACGTGTTGCTAACAGTCTTAAACAGAAGAAGATAACGGACTATTTCTAGTGGGATTGCAGTAATATGGTCAGTACTGTTTACTCTGTATTACACGATATTTATTATGTTTACTGTAAGTATTTTTTGTTATACTGCACCTAGTTAAATGTTTAATTTTGAAGCTGTAAGGGATACTGCAAAGTTTTTTTTATTTTAATCAACATTATGACTGATAGTGTTTTTCAGTTTTAAGCAAAGGAAGATTAAGGACTTATTAATCAGTGGAATTAATATTATATTTTCTGTTTTCTGTGTTTTACCGGTTTTTTTAATTATGTATATATACATATTTTAATTCATTTAAATATTCGTAAAATATTAAGATTATGTAGATTTGTAGAAGATGTAGGGAATAAATCACAGTACATTTTTTTACCTCCAACACGAATTTTCATTTAGTTCACCTCTATAACTCGAACTATGCCTAAGACAAACTAACAAAAATGGCAGTCCCGTGGAATTTCGTGATAGCGAGAGCCGACTGTATATATATATATATATATATATATATATATATATATATATATATAATAAATGTGACTGTTTTTAATATTGAAGAAGTGTTGGATTATTTTTTGGAATATAGACATCGTTATTAACGCTCGTTTGTGTGTGCGTGGAAGTGCGTGTATATCTCAGTGACAAGTAAGGTGTGTGTGTGTGTGTGTGTGTGTGTGTGTGTGTGTGTGTGTGTGTGTGTATGTGTGCGTGTGTTTGTGTATACACTATAAAATCTTGTAAATTATAGCAGGCTTTTTAATAAATAAATACTTCCACCGAATACCTCTAATCTTAGTATGTACCACGTTACATATTAAGATTCTAACACATTGATAAAAATCTTCAAAATTCGCCCCCCCCCCTTCTTATTGGTGGAATTGCAGCTATTAACGAACTTAGTTTTGCATCAAACTCTTATATGTCACTTTAGTGACGACGAAATAAAAATTGCAACCTCTGAAGCTTAACGGACATGTTTGTGTGTGTGTGTATAATATAATTTTGAACGGGCCTTATTTCAGCATCTTCTAGGTAGGATCGATGGACTTTTGAGATTTTCCAAAACCGCGTCCAGACCTCAATATCTGATTCCCCTTAAGGGGTAATCTGCCAATAGACATAGCTGTACAATGAATCCTGTGTGAGTGCAATAAATGTGGGAGTATTGAGGGAAGCGATCCCCCCTGAGTCATTGTGAGTAGGATGTTGCAAAACTCATTCAAATGCAGATGAACCGGACTCTAGGCCTAGGACTCTAGTACCTCCTAGCTGTCAGCTGCTCTAGCCTTTCTTAGCAGCCTTGCGCAATCTCCCCATCCTCTAACGGACCTAGCTAATTCTTAAAGGCTGTTTTTTATTTAAGGTATTTGCATGTTTCAGGAACTGAGGATCCGCACATTCATCGGATTTCTACTCGCCGGAACCAGTAATTGAGATTGTAGGCGTGAACAAATTCGTAAAAACATTATTCATATATTATTTTGGTTGCATCTACATGCTATACCTGCTAATTGCTTCCTAGAACAGAAAAACCTGATTTGAAGGGGATAAAGAGGGTCACAATAGCATGCAGCTGCTTCCCTTTGCCAAATGCATCAAACGATCCAACACTACATGCATCTTGAGAAAAATTCAACTCACACCAATCAAAATAGAGAAAATTCCTCCATAACCCTGCATAAGCTGACTATAGACATCAGTATCAAATTAACCAGTATTAGCATGCAGACTACTACTTTAACGTTGTACAGGGTGTCTCAGAACGATCCAACTATTTCGAACAACAGTTAAAAAAAAACCTATTTTTAATTAGTTATTTATTGATACCAAAATTTTAACAAAGAGGGAAAGTTTACTTTTTAAATATGACATTACTTAAATGACGCCCGTTTGTTTGACGACACTCTTCAAACCTTGTGCGGACGTTATTGAAGACTTTTCCAAGGAGTTGTTGAGTAAAAAAGTAAATTCCAATTATGCACTTCGTGGACATTGCGACCCAAACTGTAACTTTAGGGCTATGCAAAGGGCGTTGGTGTAGCAACGTTGGATTGTTCTCTGCCCAAAATCGGCAATTTTGGCGATTCAGATATCCGTTCATGTGAAAATGGGCCTCGTCGCTAAACAAAATGTCAAAATCATTAAATCTCTCTAACACTATATTTACATAATTTAACCTCAGAACATAATCAGTTTCAAACTCAATTAGCGTCAACTAAAAATGTAAGAAGTAAGCTTGCTAGCGTTGCCTACCTCTGCTTCACGTATTTAGCGTCTCGTTCACTTGGAAAATAGTTGGACCGTTCTGAGACACCCGTTATATTCATATGTAGCACATTCGTTCCTGAAGGCAGCATCCAAATTTTGGATTTATAGTTTCTATGAGAATTTATATATTTGTTGTTTGTAAATAAGCATCAATTAGTTCAGTCAAGTCTTCCAGTAACCCTTCTTAGAGGAGCTATTATTGACTGAGGAGTAGCCCATTTAATCTCCAATCGCCCACATTATATTTTTACTCGAAATACTGCAGCTGGCACACACGTACGTATGTGTCTGTAGTGGGATTAAATGCTAGGACCTTTCACTTCTCAAAATAACATCGTCACGTTATAGGAAATGCCTTGTATTTCAGACTTTTTTAAAGATATATTGTAGACATGGTTGTCAAAACGTTTATGTTGAAAACGTATTGATTTCTGGGATGACTTAATTTTGTTTTTTATACCCAAGTAGTATTTTAAAAATCTGAGACAAGAGGTTTTCATTATAATTCAATAATCGAAGCGATGGAAATATCAGTTTGACGTAGAATTTTCAGAACACTGGATTCACGAAAATAATTGAACCTCTAAATTCTATGCTTGGCAAGTTAAAGCAAAACTTTTCCCAAAGTCTCATAGAAAATGAGCATGAAGCCAGTTGGGGGTGTTCTGAAGCAAAAAGATTTCTCCACATTATCATTTGAGGGTAGGATTATCGGGAAAAAGGACGTCCAGAAAGCAATGTTTAACGATGATTATTGTATTTATATAGGTCATTTTCGTAAAAAAAAAAAAAAAAAAAATAGTGTACTTGTAAATAAATAAATATGTTATTACGTTTTCTATATGTTATTTTCTTCCATTAAAAAACTTTAGATATTGTTAAAAATATAAAGAGATTGTTATGGAGGTAAGTTAAAAAAATTAAAAAGAGAATGTTTTTGGAAATACATTATATAAAGTTTGAAATAATAGCTCGAAACGTCTCATGAGCACTAATTTAATTAATATATTTGTTTTAAAACTACTATAGCCTACGTAAGAATACACAATCTTAGTAATGCATTCATATCAGAAGAAATGTTTTACTTCACTTCTTGATTGTTGCATAAGAGTCTTGTTTAATAAACTGCAGTTTGTGTCAAAGGCTACTAAGCTGGATAAAAATAATAAAATCTTGATAATTGTTTTATTGTCTCCACGTCTTTCGAGTCACAGGACTACAGCTCATATACAATTGAAGACCAAACTAAATCACAGAGACCTCTAGTACTGAATATATTTCATTAGTGCATCAATAAGTTTAAATTTGATCTCTGTTCACTCACGCTCAAAAAAATTAATTATCATATCGCCGTTTCTCTGAATTAATAACCCCCGAAGTAACCGCTGAACCGTGAAGGGAAATATATAAATTTAAGTTTGTACAACTTTCAAATTTATGTAAATAGCGCGTATCAAACAAGAACTGTCAGGAATTTTTGAATTCATTATTCAATGAGTGGGTTCTCCTTCAGAGCTATTTAGCCATTTTATGAATGACGCTGCTATACCAATTTCCATTCATTTACGGTTTCCTTTCATTTCGCCCGTTTGTCCTTGTATACACGTGTCAATGGCTTAACTATCGCAATTATGGAAGCTGACAATATGGTGGAAGCCAACAAAACTGAGAAGGACTGCATAATATATCTAATGTTTTTGTAAATCCTTTTACGAGACGTGACTTATTTCATTCTCAAAAGCTGGTGATATGAAATTCACATCGCCTCTCAGCATAAATAAGTCTAATTTGCATATATTAAATTCTTTTCTTGCTGGGACTGTAACAATGAACATTAAAGAAGATGGTAGCTTAATTTAGAAATAAATTGGGCTCCCCAAATAAATTATTTTGATAAGGTGGATCTTTCTATCCATTTTATATATTAAACAAATTATACATTTACATTCTTCATTCATTCATTAACTATAACACAGAAGAACTCGTGTTTCGCCTTTCAAGTGAGCCCTAGTCCTTTTTGTGGTTATGAAATTCAGAATAGTACAAAACCCATTAGTTGTGCTAGTTATAAATCGGCGCAAATATACAAATGTCAAATATAGGTGTTAACCGTTATTGTGTAATTGCGAAACGTTGGTAATAAAAAACGGTTTATACAATACACAAAAGTCCGTCACGATGGGGCTGCGATAACTAAGGAAATTTCCTATGTGCGTCACACATATACATTTATCTCAAAACTTAAAAGTTCAATAATAAAATCAAGATACTGAAGAAACGTACACAAAAAAATGTATTGAACATTACATTCACAATAAGATTAGTTCTATACAATTTTACTGTCCGATGCATTATAACGGAGATATTAAGAATTTTCGAAATTTCATCCCTCCGATTTCAGCCGTTACCGAACTTGATCATTCTTTTTACATAAAACGCTAATATATCGAGTTTGGTAACGATTAAACAAAAATTGCGATTGCTAGAGCAGTAATGGATATACACACACACACACACACACACACACATATATATATATATATATATATATATATATATATATATAGTCATGAGTGCGACCTCACTGTCTGATTTGATGATAGGGAAATCTTATAAAATGAAATTAATCACAGCCATAAATAATTTGATCAAATCTTGAGTTGTTTTTTTTCTGTATCAATCCGAAACATTAGAATTTTAACAGAAATTGTAGTACCTCCCTGAAAAATTGAGAATTATTAATGTTTATAGTAATATATAATAATATATAACGAAAATACTATACTGGTTATACTGGACTATACTGAAGAAAGACAGACAAAACTTAGGATAATATATATGTAAATTCAACATGAAAGTAAACTATAAAGAGTTTTTAAGACATTTAAATACTTCTCTTACGGTATTTAAGACTAAAATAATTTTTATATGTCGTCCATTACCAGATAGTGAACATTGAGAACACGTAATGAAGTACATTTGGAAAATTGTTTTCATTACTAAAAGTCATCTATCAATGACAATCTAAAATCTATTTTATTTTTCAATAGTAAAGGATATCTTTTAAAAATATTACAGCTAAGCCCTTGAATGTGGGAAATGTGAAACAGAGACATCTATTGTTTTATGAACGTTCAAATGGTTTTTAAGTCACGTTTTTACGATAAACTTAACCTAAATGCATTCTAATATATTCGTGGCAAATTTTCTAAGTCTATAAAATTTCTTTCTGACTTTCTAGTTGCCCATTTAATTAAGAAACCATATTATTTACAACCTATCAATAATACAAATGCCTACCAAAAACGTAGGAGCTGGTACTCTTTAACAAATAAAAATTTACATTCATATTATTTGTAGTAGTTGACTCAAATCAGAATAGTAACCCTCTACCATACTTCTCAGAGGACACTGTTTAGAACTTGAGCCATAGAGATTTTGAAACAAATATTTATTTCATTATTAGAGGTCCTAAAAGTGACCACAAGCAAGCGAGGAGGTTAAATTTCGTTTTAGTACATAGTATAGCTAACTTATTTAGTGACGAGCTCATGAAACAAAATCCTTGGACCTACCCTGGCTAGAGAAGCCTGGTAATCTGTAGATAACCCGTCCTAATTAGCCATAGTAACAAAAAGTGGACGTTTATGCTTAGTAATGTATGTAAACTACTATATTTGGCACGTGTGTAATAAACAGCTTCATCAATTTGGTGGATTTTCATTGGTCGCACTCTAAATACTTTTTTATTTCTAAGAAGGAATGGGTAGTAGGAGAGATCAAACATCAAAATCTTAGTTATCACAGTAACACCTAAGATAAAAAAAAAATAAAGAAAATATTCTGAACGATTTAATTATAAACAAAAAAGGCCCTGTTCCGTCCCCCTCAGGTAACAAAATTACATAATATAAACAAAAGTACATTGGACTCGAATAGTAATTTCGTCGTCTTAGTTCCAAGCCTAGTAACAGTAGTAGGTTAGATTTTGGAAATGAATTCCCTGAAATACGTTAACATCTTAATTGTTCAGCATATTTATTAATTATTTTGTTGACAAATCACATAAACTCTCATCAAAATCCCGTTCTTTTGATTGATCAATTATCTGCTCTTCATTCATTTTTATCAGATTTCCCTCAAGAGAAAAGAAGATGGTCCTAAAATATTTTCAGGGCAGTGACGGCTGAATTCGCAATATTGTGTTTGTAATATTTGCAAGCCTCCCCCCAAACCTAATGTTGCGAAACAAACCCAATTCCAAAGTATTTAACTCCCTCAATTTAAATTTATTAACAGGCATGTATTAGCACATTGAGTGCGTTTGTGAAACGGACGGTTAAAAAGCTTTTAATTTAATACCGGGGGTGGATTACGGTGTTAATTTAACTGACAGCGGCGTTGATATGGCTGCTGAGAGGGGTGGTATTTTAATAAAGCCCTTTTGGCTACTGCAGCCCCTCCTCTCCTAATGTGAAAATTAAATTACAACGGCGATAGACGCTCTCTAGAGGATCGATTGGTCCTGACCATGGCGCCTGGTGTGACATGGTTTACCACAATCTGGCTAGAAGTGGCAGGGGCTTATGGAGGGGCTTTGCTCATGATGAATCCCATTGGCCCTTTCATATCGTTTACACCCACTGACTCACACACCCGCCCTCTCTTATCTGAATTTTTAACTTGCCCCACAGCTCCCCCCTTTCTCCTCCGCCGCGCTACATAACAGCTCAGATCGATTTACACCAGCTACACAGGCCTCCACCCCCTGACAAACCTCAACAACTAACAGCAAAGCCTCTAAGCCTCCACTCTCGACAGAAGTGTGACTAGGAATCGTATGTGAAGATCAGGACGAGTCTACAGATACTTTAGATGTCGATTATAATTTGATTAACAAACTTAACAACAAATTAAGAAAGTAAAACTGAAAACGCAAACCAAATGTGAATGATCAACAAGACAAAAGTATTGAAATGATCAACAAAATTAATAAATAGTTGGGGAAAAAAACATACCTGTTAAAGCAGCAATAAATGCTAAGAAGAAGGAGACAATAAATAAATTGAAATACTTTGTGCATAGTGATTAAAATAGTGAATTCTTCACAATTCCCCCAAAAGTCCGTCAAGCAGATGCTGCGCAAACTAAGCAGACTTGATGATATAATACGCTTTTGAGCTCATACTTGAGTTGCGAAAAAAAATAGTTTAACTAGATTGATCAAATAACATTTTTGATCCGACTCATAATATCGACAGTATTTTGAATTTTCGAATACCCCCCCCCTTTAATCCCCAAATATTCCATGTCCGACTTCAGGGTACAACAAATATGATCTTTAGTGCTGACTGAAATAGTTAAATTCCGAGTATGGTTTAGATGAAGTAAACATCGTCAAAACAATAATCTTCATTAGAATCTGCATGCATCTTGCATAATAAAAGCCACTAGAATACAATGTTTGGTATTTAAGGTTAGAATAAAGTGGTTCGTGATATATCAGTTTATTGTTAATATGACATGAGTAGGAGTATATGACAACATTTATAGATACTTGAATTTGCAATAAGATTGATTCTATACAATATTTCGATCCGACGTATAATCAGGAAGATATTTCGAATTTTTGAAATTATTCCCTTCTAAATCCCCCTCCCCACAGTCCGATGTCAGCCGTTAACGAAGTTGATCATTCGCGCCATGTGTGCAACCTCAATAGCAGATTTCCCTCAAGGGCCTGCTGCTAAGTAGCATTTGAATATATGTTAAAGGACGATATATAAGCTAACACAACATACACGCTAGCACAATGTATCACATGAGTGGAAATAAAAACAAATATAATACTATATTTTTGAATAAAACGTATAAAGTAGTAGGTGATAGTTGGGTTTCGGCTAATAAAGTTTTATAAATTCTTCTTTAAGAGGATTTTTTATTTGCTGGCAGTTTCGGGCAACTGTCAGTAAATAAAAAATCCTCTAAAAGAAGAATTTAGAAAACATTATTAGCCGAAACGGCTAACAATAAAACTGATTGAATAAAACGTATAGTTACATGAAATTATTGTACTCCTTTTAATTTGAAAATATAAAATGTTTTTATTTATCCTTTTACGATAAACATAAAAGACCATATACAAATTATGTGCATCTCATCATATGCGACAAATCTTCAGACGAAACGACAAAATGAAGATGTATTCAAGGACGAGCAAAACGAATAACTCCGTTGAAATCTGAAAATTGAAATACCTCCCATTACAATACCTGATATACTTCATACGTACGAAGACGTAAACAAGTACATCAAATAAAGGATTAGACCAGATGATAACAAAGCTAATGGGATATCTGATGGGGAAAGGACCCAAGGCAATCTTGAAGAGACATCTCTCTTCGAATTCCTTGCCAGGTGACGGGCGATGGCAACTGGTGAAGTTCTCAGTTCTCATCAGGAAAGGCCATAAAATGAGTAGTTTAACTTCTAGATTATCGAGTCATCTCTTCCCCTATGAAGTTTCACGATACCAGGTTGTTACAGATTTCCCCAAAGGGTAATTTTTCGTTGAAATATACAAGAATATTTAAATTAAAATAACTTTGCATTTATTTTTTTGCCACCTCTAAACATCCCCTCCTCCTTAGGGGATTTCAATGAGTAGTAGAATTTCCTAACTATACCCTAAATATGCTCAACATTCTAAGGCAAAGTGTACATACAGTCAAAAGGTCATAGAACATAATTTATCATAATCTATTCGTGGCAGCTGTCGTTGATGGGTGCAAATAGATATGCATTCCCTTGTAAACATAATGATTGGATTAAATTATGAAGAAATCATCCCATTATTTTCATTACGTAGCAGTAAACGTCCTATAACATGTACAATAACTGTAAGGTCATTCAGGTTGACCATGTGAGTTAATGAGTAGGCTTTAATCTCACATGGTAAACCTATAGTGGCGAGTTAGATTCCCGCCTGGGTGATAGAAATTTATTTACTGTCGAACTCATTAAATCAAATTCTAAGTCCCACCCTGGCTAAAGAAGGATGGTAATCTGTAGATAACCCGGCCCATTTACTCATAGGAAAAAGTGGTCGTTACTAGTAATAATATTTTTTTTTTATTTCGTTACGTCCACTTTATGCTGTTTTGGCTAATTGGGACGGGTTCTTTTCTAGCCAGGGAGGGACTAAGGAATTTATTTAATGAGTCCGTCACTAAATAAATTAATAATAATTAAGGCATTCAGTTTTAATAGCCAATTGGGCGAAGTGAATTCAACCTGGTTTTCCGTCGAAATATAAACATTTGGTTAACTAAGCTCTGACTAATCCCTTTGTATCCGCTAAATTGCCGTGATATTGTTTCACGCGTGAGGCGTGGAATGCCAATTGGACAAATATTGACAAACGTATTATCGCTTATCAACTGAAAATAGTTACCAAACTGGATAAATAATCGTTTTATGAAAAACGATAGATCTAGTTCGTTAATGGCTGAAATCCGACGAGTCGGAAAGGGTGCTTAGAGGGGAAGAATTTCGAAAATTATAAATACCTCCTTTATTATGCGTAGGACGGACACATTGTATAGGACCAATCTTATTGTAAATGCACTGTTCAGTAAATGTAGTTATGTAAGTTTTTTCTATAATACAGATAATTAACCGAGATTATTATTTTCATTTTATAGTTTATGCCTTTCGTAACCCCCTCCAACTAATCTCATATTAACAGTAAGCTGTTATATTATGAAACACATTATTTGAAGACTAAATACCAAATATTGTTCTCGTTGAACTTTTACTTTTCGAGGTATTTGCGAATTCTGAAGTGACGCACGTGGGAAATCTGCTTAGTTAACGCAGCAAGACATGAGCAGAATGCATCGAAGAACCCCTTCATACATTTTCCTACTTGTTTTTGAGAATCTCAGAGGACTTCCCGATCATGGGAACAACAACCAGTCATTGTAACAAAATAGATAAACGGATCTCATTTGAATCATCTATTGCGTAGGGCCGGCAACCATTTGAAGGCATTTTTCGAAAGACGTGTCTTCTAGGGTAGAGCATAATTAGCTCTTCCCCCGAAGGGAAATCTGCTAATTATCAGGATTGTGAGAGAGCACGTGGTAAAGGAAGGGGAGACGTGGCACCGCCGCCGATGGGAGCTTATTCAATGGTGTCAGCAAAAAATTCCTCTCTGGATGCGTGAGTGTGCGTGGAGGAGAGAGGGAACAGTGACGTCAGAGTGAGTCAAAGCAGGCCACGCCTATCCCAACAGTGTTTCTACCTCCCTGGGCTCCATTACGCTGGCAGAGTACAACCGACAACACTGTAACCCCCTCTTCACGTCCCACTCCAAATATTCCACCAGTAATATAACTCACGTTAACTCTCCCTTCCTAGCTTCTTCTCTCTTGCTTCTTTTTAGCAGACTTCCCATAAGGGAAATCAGCTATTCAGGTTGTACTCATGACGCGATTTTCGAATAATTTCCTCATATGACCATCGATCCTACCCAAGAGATGACGAAAATGCTTGGGCTTGCAAAAATTGACGAAAATGACGTGCTTTACTCGAAAATGTTTATCTGATCCATACCCCAAGCAATATTTAACTATATCACCCATCACTATAGATCATAATTGTTATTGGCAGAAATCGGATCTGAAATAGTGGCGGTATAGAGGAAAGAGATTCGGAAATTCAAAATATCTTCGTTATTTTGAGTCAGCTCGTAAGACATAGAACCAATCTTGTTGAACTATTGATGCTCCACAATTGTTGTTCTATGCATTACTCCTTACCTCAAGTATTAAGCGAGTTACTCGTACTATCTTGCATTCTCCCTTCAGTACCTCCCCACCACCCTTCTAGTCATCTGTTATTCTATATACCTTTAAAAAAAAAAAATCAACATGAAATCCATGGGTGCGTGTGATTTCTAAGTGGTAACGTGAATTCATATTAAACTATACAGACATTGAACAAATACAAATATAACCAGTATACCTATGTATCTATGCTTATTAGAGGCATGTACCCGGTATTTTATGTAGAATAGAGTTTTTAAAAATTATATTTTTAATTTTATTGTGAGGAAAATAAACAAATTGGCTTTTACATTCCCAAACTCTTCTCAGTTAAATGTCACATGAATGCATGCAATAAAAGACCGTCACGCAGGGCCTGCGTAAACTAAGCAGATTTCCCACGAGAAGTTTTACAATAGAGAAACTTACGAGAGCCGAGCAGTTAAGGAAACGGCCGAACTAGCTTTTTGCGGGATAGCAACTCGTCCGTTAGCCGCACAGATTTAATAAAAATGCAAATATCTCGGTTAATATTCAAGATAGAGAATAAATGTATATAACAATATTTATAGTAAATGTAATTTGCAATAAGATTGATTCTGTACAATTTTTCGATCTGATGTATAGTAACGGAGATATTTTGAATTTTCGAAAATCCTCCCCTCTAACCCCCCCCCCTCCCACTGGATCGATTTCAACCGTCAACGAACTTGGTCTTTCTTTTTACATAAAACGACTAAATATCGAAATTTGGTAACGATCAAACAAAAATTACGACCGCTAGAGCGGTAACAGAAAAATATATATATATATACAGTTTTTAATGGACCTCATTTTCGTCATCTACTAGATAGGATCGATGGACATTTCAAGAATAATTTCGTAAATTCCGTCATGAGTACACTCAATAGCTGATTTCCGTTAAGGGAAATCTGCTAAAAATCCTCCACGCAGGTTCTACTGGTAAGTTAAGCAGATTTCCTGTGATAACTGGAGCAGATAGTAGTACAGGCCTCTCTCTACCCCTCATACCGCTGCCTCCTGTTCAGTCAGTATCCCTACTTCAGCTTCATCCACCTGAAAATCTCTTTTCAAAAGTCCATCACACAGATGTATCTAGATCTATAAATACAGATATATGATTTTCAAGGGACCTCATTTTCGTCATCTCCTGGGTAGGATTGATGGACATTTGAAGAAAATTTTGGAATTGAGTACTACCTCAATAGCTGATTTCCCTTGAGGTAAATCTGCTAAAAAACTAAGAAATGCAAATTTCTCACCTGGTATTTGAGTTAAAAAAAAAAAATGTATAGTATAAAATTGAAAATTATTACATTTTCACCAAGATTGGTTATATAATATTTTTCGAGTTGTTTCTATTTTTTATTTAACAACTACTGAGAAGCTTCCTTCTTCGTCGATAGCATTAATTATTAACGACCAAACACGTTCCTTATTTTGTCCATCAAACGAAACCAATTATACTCAGAGCGGTCCGTGACTTTCCACCAAATCCTACTCCATCTAACACAATCTTCTTTTCAATCAACCCATAATTGAGCTAATACACTCAGAAGTGTCTTTGCTTCTTTAGCATTCATTTCTAAAATACCGATAAGAAGTGGCCCAACGTTACGTAATTTTGAATAGCAGCAACTGAGAATTTTCTGAAAATATGGAAGCATCTAAAGAAAATAGA
Source organism: Riptortus pedestris (assembly GCA_019009955.1). Classification (NCBI taxonomy): domain Eukaryota; kingdom Metazoa; phylum Arthropoda; class Insecta; order Hemiptera; family Alydidae; genus Riptortus; species Riptortus pedestris. The sequence goes on along the minus strand of CM032229.1, from coordinate 38,821,763 downwards.
AGTTTTATATATATATATATATATATATATATATATATATATATATATATATATATATATATAAGTCTGCTTCTTAAAACACCAATCTCTCGAGAGAATATTTCTTTCTGTTCAATTTCACTAAAATAATCATCCAATTTTGTTTCCTGTTTTTTTATACATTTTATTTATTATTTATTATTATTATTTATTTGAAGAGCTCCGCAACTACCGCTCAGTACCATTTATTTGAATTCTCTAAATTAAAATAAAGATAAAATGTTTTCAGAATTATTAAGACATAGTATAAAGTACATGGAAATAAAATTAAGGAAATGTTAAAATAATGCTATATGAAACAATAAACATTGAGATAAATCCTGGCATGAGGGTGATAGAAGTCTTAGACACTAGTTTAAATATGTATTATACAGAGATATAAAACGTAGAGAAGTGAGTGGAGTAGGTGAGGTTTAAAGTTTGTTATAAATGTCAGTTGTCTTCAAGTGGTTTAATAGTGTATTTATATGTGGGCTACCTTCTGTTAATAGTTCGTTCAAGTCGTTGGGCAAGTTCAAATGTTCACGTAGTCTGCAGTCGGTCAGGAGATGTTTAATGGTCAGTACTGTGTTACAGTGAGTGCATGTAGGTCGATTTTTACGGTTTATGAGGTATGAATGTGTAAATAGTGAATGTCCGATTCTAAGCCTAGTCAACGCCAGTTATACATTTTTGGATAACTGGTTTTATGACACTAGGGCGAGTTCAGTTCCCGCCTGGACAAATAGGAATTTGTTTAGTGACGGACTCACTAATATAAAATCCTTAGTCCCACTCTAGTTAGCAGTAGTTAGTAACCTGTAGATAACCCGTCCAAATTAGCAATAGAAACAAAAAGTAGACGTTAATAAATAATAATAATAATTATTATTATTATTAGGAATTTTGTTAATAACACATGTGTTTTAATATTTATTATTTTACTCTTAATCATTTACCATCCTGTGTATCCAATACGTACATATTGATGGATGGCAGAATTGTCTAAATAGTTCATTGACTCTAACAATCTAAATCTGAACGATTGACTTCACAAAATTAGGCAATTGTCCTAGAAATCGATTCAAAGAGAAATATATTCTCGTTAGTCCTTTTTTTTTTGATCGTGATGGATGGGTTTACGAGTAACGGTCAACCATTTCACTCATTAAAAAACATAACGGCTGTGCTGTGTAAACACTAGTTAGTGGAATATCTCCACCAATGGAGTCCGAAAGAACGTAATTAACTAATTAATTTGGTGTTGTGGTGCCTTGCCTTGGATGCAAAACAATATAAGCTCGCCATTCAGTAACCAAGAATACGACAAAACTCAAGTTCCTGATTGACTACATATTGCTGTACTAAACGAACAATGACGGAACAGCTAAAACTTCAATTTCACGGTTGATCCAAAAGAAGAAAAAAACATTATTCGAAGTATTAATAGTGAAAATGAATTAAGTGACTGAAATAATGACAATGGTGTTTGTATAACACATATTTTCTTTGATATTAAAAGACTTGGAATAAATCATTATTAATTTCCTATACCCAATCAATAATGTCATTTTGATTATGCATTAAAGCTCAATACATATGTATTATGCAATCACATTATTGCAGTTATGTCATCGTTCTTCTGGAACTGAGACATGGTATTTGAGTAAAAATTGCTATGACTATGACTGTTTTAATTGCTCAAATACAATCAGTACAAATCTTAAACGAGCAAACAACGTTTAAAACAGTGACTTTTAAAAGGAGACAAAGAGAAGAAGGCAGACAAATTATAGTGAAGGCTTACAATATTTATTGAGTAAACAATCCCAGATATTCAGCTTTACACATGGGATAAATTTAGAACTGAATAATGAATGTGTTACGTTATGCTTTGGAAAGCTTCATTATGCACATATTTATACATTTCCCTTCTCAGTATTTGTCTCGCCTTAGTAGGAACTATGATGAACTGTAAAATCAGTGACCTAACGACAACATAGTAGTAGCCACACAACAAAAAGTAGTTACCCAACAACAATATAGAAGTAGTATAGAAACAACATAGTAGTACTCCAACAATAATATAGAAGTAGCCTAACAACAACATAGTAGTACCCCAACAGCATAGTAATAACCTAACAACAATATAGTAATAGTTCAGCAACATAGTAGCTTAACGAATACATTGTAATACCTTAACAACAACATAGTAGTAGCCACACAACAAATAGTAGTATCTACACAACAATATAGAAGTAGCCCAGCAACAATATAGTGATAGCGTAACAACAATATAGTAGTAGCCTAACAACAACATAGTAGCAGCGTAACAACAACATAGTAGCAGCCTAACAACAATATAGTAATAGTTCAGTAACGTAGTAGCTTAACGAATACAAAGTAATACCTTAACAACAACATAGTAGTAGTCACACAACAAATAGTAGTATCCAAAGAACAATATAGAAGTAGCCCAGCAACAATATAGTGATAGCGTAACAACTTAGTAGTAGCCTAACATAGTAGTAACCACAAAACAAAAAGTAGTACCCCAACAACAATATAGTAGTAGCCTAACAACAACATAGTAGTAGCCTAACAACAACATAGTAGCAGCCTAACAACAACATAGTAGCAGCCTAACAACAACATAGTAGCAGTCTAACAACGACATAGTAGTAGCTTAACAACAACATAGTAGCAGCCTAACAACAACATAGTAGCAGCCTAACAACAACGTAGTAGCAGCCTAACAACAACATAGTAGCAGCCTAACAACAACATAGTAGTAGCCCAGCAACAACATAGTGGTAGCCTAATAACAGCATAATAGTACCCCGACAAAAATATTGTAGTACCCCAAACACAACATAATGGACGTCCAATAACAACATAGTAGCAGACCACCGTCAACGAAATAGTAGTTAGTCCAAAAACAACATAGTAGTAGCCAAACAATAACATAATGGTAGCCTAACAACAGTATAGGAGTTGCCCAATAATACCTTCGAAGTACCCTAACTACAGAGTTGTAGCCCAATAAAAACATAGTTGTAGGCTAAGAACATCATGGACGACGGACCACACACAACAACATAGTAGCTGATATTTAATGAAACAACTTATTCCCCCATTTTAAAAAATACCAATTTATAACCTTCAAACATAGTCTTTATACACACGCTAAGAAAAACAAGTACATAGTAATCTAAGAATCGTGAGGCTATGAGGTAGATATGTTAAGCAGTTTCTCAAGTATACTTATAATATTCATTGCAATGTTTAACGAAAAAAACGAAGGAAAACTGTATTAGAGAGGAAAATGTTCTCTTTTTTCTAAGTACTAATGTAGAATCAGTAAATGTCTAATATATTAACGCATAAGGAAAACACTATTTCTCACGAGACCAAAAAAAAATAAATCTTAAAACCTGGAGGAAAGTAGTAGTTGAGAAGCTCTTATTCATACAATTCTGAGAAAATGCTGTCTCATGAGATAAACAAAATGGATTCTCGTGCAAAGAAGAAGAAAATTTTCCATAAACAAAATGAGATGTTGAGGTTCGAAAAATGTCTTTAAATGCCCATCAATGGTTTTCCAAAATAGCCAAACCTAAAGGGTAACTTTAGGGGACTAATAAAAAAGAAATTTTAGTTTTCAAGAATAAATGAAAATGTGTTCCTAATCTATACCTCTCCACGTTTTGGTTCACCGTTCTTGAATAATAATAACCATAATCATGGATAGCATTTATTACAATTAAATATCATCTATAATGAACATACACGTATTTCCTGTCAAAAACCAATCCGAAAACATTTAGTTTAAGCACAGTTTTCTACGTAAGATTATATTCGAAATAGTAAATCTCATGGGAAATCACTTCCAGCAATGCCAGCATTTCAGGGGAAATAAGTAAGCTCAATTAACTGTTTTAGCCGCCCGTCAACTTCTGCTCCCGTATGAGGGTTATCAACATTGTTTTCGTTAAGTTATTGTATATAATGTTTTATTTATTGACCCTGTCAACAATTTAAGATGATTTTAGTAAATAGTTGGGTCAAAAATAGCTCGTAAAAATATTAGAATGAGTAGAATATATATATATATATATATATATATATATATATATATATATATATATATATATATATATATATAATCGTATTTATATGTAATATCTTGTTATAAGTTGTATTGAAAAATTGTATAGAACGAATAATATTGCAAATTGTTAAATGTTCTATGAATGTTATAGATACGTCTTCTCTATCTACAATATTATCCAAGATACCATCATTTAGTTTCCAGTCATCAGCAAGCCCCCATTTTTAGACATCGCGCTTTAAAAATAAGGGAATATATCATGAAACGTTTTATTCCAAGCTTAAATACCGAATATTGTTTTCGATGGAGCCTTATATGCGAGATACATACAAATACTTGTTCGATGACGTCTACTAAGATTTTATTGACTTTCCATTTCTAATTTTTTTTTATGGAAACAGATAAAATCAGCTGAGAAGATCAGTAACGCTTCATTCCAATATTTAGGAAATCTGCTTTGTTTTCGCAGCCCCTGAGTGTGGTAGATCTTAATGGTCCTTATTTCAAGATCTGATAGAATACCCCGTTGCTATTCAACCGAACCTTTAAACATATTTTGTACGAGCTGCTAATGACAAAGAGAATTATGGGCATAGTTTTCATATATCTACTGATACTTTTTGTCGTCAACTTTGGTTTTATTATTCGTTGTAATATGACAAATAAAAAAACTCTTTAAGTGCAGACATTTACAGTTATTCTTTTAATTCGTTAGCTATATTATGTATTACGTAATCTGAACCAGGATATGGTTACGTAACATAATTTCGTAGAGAGGAGGGTTGTTCCTCGAAACGATGAATGAAGAAAGACTGTGCACGCATGGGGATTCCTAGAAGGCTTTGACAATGCTTTATTTATTATTAGATTTAAGAATGAAATGTCTTTATTTCATATGTAGAGCAGAATCCTGTTCATAAGGATCTCGGCTATTTTAGAATACTATATATTAACTTCAGATATAAAAATCTATTTACGACACAATACTGACTTAGAATAACAGAAGATTTTATTATTACATAATATAGTTCAACCAAATTATAAGAACAACGCATTATGAATTATAAAATGATATTTTTTTTATAACTTAAGTACGGTGAATTTTAAATAAATAATTAAATTTAATGCTAAAAAATGGGGCTCAGGTTAGCCATGTGAGTTAAAGCGTTAGTGTTAATGACACATGGTGAGTGGAGAGTTCAATTCCCGTCTGGGTAAATAGGCGCTGGCTAGAAAAGGGTGGTAACCTGAAGATAACCACAATTGCATAAAAAGGACGTTAATAAATAAATAAATTTTAAAAAAAAATTGAACGTCTACTTAAGGAAGTAATTGTATGGTTTACTAACCTATTCTTTTTTCCATAGTGTGGTTAAAGGTTTTATATAGTGAAACGTCTCATTAAATGGATTCCTTTTGTCCTTGAGGGGATCGTACACACTAATATAGGTTTTAGCCGATTTCCCTTAAGTGACACGATAATGGAAAAATTTCTTCCACTGCCAATCGATCCTACCCAGGAGATGATAAAAATGATATCCCTTCAAATATATATATATATATATATATATATATATATATATATATATATATATATATATATATATATATATATATATATATATATATAACGAGTTATTCAAACTTACTTGACTCGAGCTCCATTACGTCACGACTGCTACTCGTCGGATTTTGACTTAGAATTAGAGAAAATATGATCCCAGCAAATAGGAAATCTGCTTAGTTTACGCAGCTCCTGTGTGGCGGACGTTTGTCAAATGCATTAAGGGCCAACGTCTTAATTTGTATGGCTAATCTGACACCCCTAATAACAAAAGGATTTACTATTTTAAGAAGAGAGCTACAAAGAAAATACATTATACGTATTAATATTAGTATTAATAACAACACAATAGTAAATACAACTGTAGGAATCATTTTAATATGAAATAATATAGCGATGTTATTATAAGAACGAATGTTCCGAGAGCTAAAAAGGGCCGTCTACTTCATGTGGATTCCAAGCCACGTGGGAATAGATGAACACGAAAAAGCAGATTTAGCAGGCAGAGAAACCCATTGACTCGACTCCATCACCCCAACAACAATTACGTCTGCAGAACTCTACCAACCACTCAAAGAAGAAATTAATAAAAACTGGCAACACATATGGAATGAAACCCAGAACAATAAACTAAAAACTATTAAAACCACCATCCGTCCATGGAAATATTCGACAAGAGACAACAGAAGAGATGAAGTTGTATTAGCAAGACTCCGAATTGGGCACACACGACTTACGCATGGCTATCTTATGACAAAAGATCAACCCCCGATTTGTGAGAAATGTAACACAGAACTGACTATATATTACATATTAATGGAATGCCATAAGTATACAGATATTAGAAACAAATACAATATCTCCAATAGTATAGAAGTGGCCCTTGGAGATGACCCGAAAGAACTCCATAAATGGTTTAATTTTGTAAAAAACACGAGTTTATACAAAGAAATTTAAAGTGCAATTGTTTGTATCCTCGTTTATATTGTTAAAATGGTAATATGGATGAGGATACCAAAATGTGAATTATAAATATTACAGGGCGATGATAACCTGGTAGTTTTTCGCCCTTAAACCCTATATAACAACAACATATTATAAGAACGGGGGTTGTTAGAACATAAGAAAGGGTTGTCCCCAAGACGCTATTTTTGATAAACCTTTTTTTGTATGTATTTAATCTAAAATAAAATATATCGTAAATTGCTATTATAATTATTCACTCGAACCTCTGTATCGTCTTTTTAAACTTGACATGTTCCAAGGCAATGACGAAATTGTTCGGTAGGAAAAGTAAAAGTCATTGGGTCATAGCTAGAAAGGAGAGTGATTAAGGTGAATTCCTAGTATAGAATTGTGGCCTGAATTCTCAATAGGGAAATTCCTTGAAATGATTATTTTTTAAACCCCTTTGTAGTAAGCCGTTCAACTTTAAAACACTGGGAGTGGCTGCGAATTTGAAATGCTTGAAATATATAATGATTGTATTTGCTATGGCAGTGTCAATAAAATTAACAACCATACGTTAAGATTGCTCCCTAAAACATGTCACTAATATTAAATAAAGCCAAATTTCACACGCGAAGTTATACAATAGATAAATCTACAATACATACTTGTAATACTTAACACGACCGTGAATATTAAGGATAATACAAATGATAAAGAGAAATGATTCAGACAATTTACATTTTGATAACCTCCAGAATAGGAAGAGTATGAATTTAAAGAAACCGGTCAGCCAACCTCTCAGAGCTGAATAGATATTTAGAAAAATTCTTTATCGAAAAAACAATTAATGAATTATACATGAATATAATATATTAATTTTATTGAAAACTGTTTATTATATCTAGTACTGTAATTTATAATGAATCAGAATAATCTTAATCACTCAAATTTTAGTAATCCAGGAAAAAAAGAGAAGGTCATCAAAACGTATTTGCATGTATCTCATCTAGAAAAGAATTGTAGAACACAATATTTCGAATTTCAACTTGAAACAAGACGGTTCGTGATACGTATATTGATTGGGTTATTCTTAAGTGCCATGACTGAATGTGGGGGTTTACTGAAGGCTGGAATCTAAAAAAAATTCCAATATCTCTGTTAATATTGAAGATAGAGAAAATATGTATAACACAAGTTTTATAGAACATTAAATGTTCAGCAATATTGATTCTAAACAATTTTTCGATCCGACATATAGTAACGGAGATATTACAAATTTTCGATAATCCCCCTCAATACCCCTTTTTTTTAAAAAAATAAAATGATTAAATATCGAGTTTGGTAACGATCGAACTATATATATATTTGAACGCACATCTGAGGAAAATTTTCGTAAATCGCGCCATGAGTAGAACCTCAATAGCTGATTTCCCTTAAGAGAAATCCGCTAAAATTGAACCCCCCTCTTGAAAGTGAGCAGAGGCAAATTAAATTCTTTTTTTCTTGAGGTCTGTAGGGAAGTTAAGATTTGTAGTGGAGGACGGAGAGATTGGTCTTGGTGATATGAATAGCCTCTGGGTAAGTGACCTCATGTTTGTTTACGCTCAGGTAACCTCGGTGTAAGAACCTCCTTGATAGCCTCTCCTTGCCTTTCCTTCCGATTTCCCTCCCTTCCTTTGTGATGTAGGAGCACCGACATATTGCTTTCTAGTGTTCGGCACACTGTGAATTTAGATAGGCTTTTAAGGGGCCATATTTCATTTCATCAAAACTCCTTCTAGCCAGAGGTACATTTTTAATGGATGAAAACTTTGGGAGTATTGTCTACGGGAAATAGCAACGTAAAATGTAAAGTGAAACCTATCCCCCCCCCGCGTAAAAATGATACCATTATTGTCATCACGTAACAGTAAATGTCCTGTAACATGTACAATAACTTTAAAGCCATGTCAATTAAAGTGTTGGCCTTAATCTCACATGACAAACCTAGAGTGAAAGGTGGATTCTCGCCTGGGCAATAGGTATTAATTTAGTGACGAACTCATTAAATGAAATACTTAGTTCCACCCTGGCTAGTAAAGGGTGATAACCTGTAGATAACCCGCCCCAATTAGCCATTGTAGCCAAAAGTGTACGTTAATAAATAATAATAAACTAAAGTTACATACATTTGGTCTCAAGTTCGTTTCTGGCAAGAGGAAGTGAATACACTGTACAATGGTATTTATAAGTAATAAAAGCCACATTTCCACAATAATTATTTATTTCAGCAACGAAAGGCATTCAACACAGCACATCATCGTCAGAGTCACACATTTACTACGAAAGTATGGCTATAGTAACATTAAAAAACATTTGAAGAAAGGTTTAAAACTTTTACAATGACTAAAACTATAAAATACTATTTCTAAAATTAAATAGTTAAACTCTTCCTATTCCTTAAAAATAAATTATCTAGTCATCATAAAAAACCACATGATTACATTAACCCTAAATTACTTACAATTATAATAGGAATGCATACGTTTAAATATATAATAAATAGTATTAGAGAGAATGGTTGGGATTTTTAATGGTAGCTGTTTACCTGCCTTAAAATAATAAAAAAACAACGGTTTGTTACTGGATTCTTAAATAATATTGGCTATTATATTTTCCTGATAAAATCAGTATTAACGAAAATAGATAATGGCTTGCAAGTAACCCCCACTCTTGTCTATGGAAGTAAAGTAAAAATTAGCCCTACTTGACGATATTCATATCCTTTATTCAAATAGAGGCACTGCAGTGGAAAAGAAATGTTAGCATATGATCTGATGAGTAGGCATGATCAATGAAGAATAAAAAAATTGCATGTAGATAAATATTTTCAATTTATTTTTAAACTATTGAGACTTCTCGACTAGCAAAATAGTGATTCGATAATTCGGGGTCTTTTGTTGGTAAAAATCAAATAATTTTGAAATTGATATTAATTTGGAAAAATCTGTTCTATTACTAAAGATCTTCTCCCTTGTAACTACCAAAAGTTCAAAAAAATCTTGGTAAAACCAGAAATGAACAAAAAAGGCAACCAAAGTGTTCAAGATATTTTTAACAAAATTCATTTCGAGTTATTAATGTGTTAATTAAAATGGCGTTTTTACTAACTCATAAATCAATGTCGGGGACTTGGTTAGCCATGAGAGTTAAGCCGTTAGTCTTAGTTAATTAAATATTAAGAAATAGCTGAATAGGAATGCCTGAAATGTAGGAAGGAAAAAATACATTAACGTGAAGGTCGGTAAAATGTCAAAAAGAAAATGACATGGCTGAAACAGGATATTGTCCTATGGAATTAAGAAAACTAAATGAAAAGGTAAAATATAGCGAGTATTCTCATAAAATGCTATGACCTTCTATGGGGCTCCAACTGAGTATAATTCCTAGTTGCATAACTGATTAAGATTGCATTCATGAGTGTGTCAGATTTAAAAGAGTCATGGTGAGTCACGAACTAAGATGACGAAATCTTTTCAAGTGTTCCATTACAGAGGTGTTCGTAATGTAGAAATATTAAATGAAAAATTCATTTCGCTTTCAATGTTTTTGTTTCAAACACCATGCTGTCTGGAGGGAGGTTTTGCGTTTATTGAATTGCTAATATATGGTTGTTGTTTTTTTAAAGATCCTGTGATGCAAATCAAAACTGGACTGTGTTGGACATGAATCCCCTCGAATATATAATATTGAATAATCTTTTATGGACTAATATTTCTGAAACTTTACTTCGCATCTGGAATGGTTGTAACATCATCGAACGAGCCCTAAATAACTTATGCGTCGAATGCAATGAAGCAGAAAGCATCTGTCATTTAAGTATATGTTGGCAAAGGCACATCCTGGCACGACGTGAACTCCTCTCCCATGGTTGCTTAGCGCAGTCTGCTTGGTGCGATGTTTAAACTAGATAGCTGTAGAATTATTCTATTATGGAATTATATGCAAAGAGTGTGCAATAATGAATGTAGAGGATTCAATTCGAATTGTGGGTACTTTGAACTATATGCTTGCAGGACACTGACAACTCATAAATCTTCAAACTACATTTGCTCCTTATTAGCAAAATGAACACAATAATCGCAAATGTTTTCACAAAATAATCAAATTAGGGTTTAACCAATCAGGAGCTAATCAACGGTGATATCCTCTAGAAGTCTACTAAAAAGGATATCTCTTTCGTTCGTCTCACAACGTCTGCCTAAACTAAACAGATTTCCCACGTCTTGGGGAATCCAGGTCTGTTAGCTCACACTTTTGATCTCATCTCAGCAAATATTTTCTATTTCTCTGCAAAAAAACAAAGATTTGAAGAGGAGGGCGAGAGAGAGGGGGGGGGGGTGATTTGAAGGCTGAAAACTAGAATTTACGAATAACTCGCTTAATATCTGACTTATAAAAATATGCATAGAACAACAATTGTTTAGGACCAGTAGTTTAACATGAATATAGTCTAAAACTATTTTTCGTTTCTACTCATTATAATGGGGACCTCACACTCTGCATATTTGCATGTATCTGATTAAGTTCATTGAAAACAATATTTAGTATTTACACTTGGAATAATTTGGTTTACGATATACCAGATTATTGTTAATATGCCATGAGTAGGAGTGAAGGTTTACTGAAGGCCGAAAACTAAAACATGAAAATATTTCGGTTAATATTCAAAATAGTGAACAAATGATCATAACAATATTTACAGAACATTACATTAGAAAAAAAATTGGTTATATACAATTTTTCGTTCCGATGCATAATAACGGAGATATTAAGAATTTTCTACCATTAACGAACTTCATTTATATTTTAACATTAAACGTTTAAATGTCGCGTTTGGTAACGACCAGACAATAATTGCGACCGCTTGTGCGTTAACAGACGTATATATAAAACTTTGAACGTACCTCATTTTCGTCATCTCCTAGGCAAATGGGCGTTTGAAGAAATTTTTCGACAATCCCACCACGACTACAATCTCAATAGCTGATTTCCCCTAATATGTTTATGAATAGATATAAATGTCAAAGCACGTGGATTGACTTCATAGAATTTATCTGATCCATCTGCTTTACTTAGGTGTGTTATTAATAATTTCATTAATAACATCCTAAGTCCCACCCTGGCTAGAAAAGGGCGGTAACCTGTAGGATAACCCGACCCAATTAGCCGTGTAGTTACAATAAGTGGACGTTAATTAATAATAATAATGAATTAATAATTTCACTATTAATATTATACTTTTTTAAAGTTATTCTATTATTTAATCTGTTGATTGTTATATTTTCTTTTATTTATTCACATATTTAATTTTTTCTATATTATATTTCCTGCTCTTTCCTTTAACCATATGTTAACGATTTATAAAGAAATAGAAAATAGCAAAGGAATCAATATGAGCGGCATGTAGGGAATGCCACTGTGAGATACATAGAATAAATAAATTAAATAAATTTCCTAAATTTCTGGAGAAGAGAGGGGATAAAAAAAAGAACAGACATAAATTAAACAACTTTAATTTGAAAAAAAAATTCATTTTGGAAATACGTTGAAATTGTTAAGACACCTCCTTATTAAAATTTCTGAAGGAACCCTTTTATACAAAATGTCTCGCGACCCAAACATTTACCCTAAACAACCCCAATATATATTGACCAAATTCAATGAACGCAGAGACAGATGAGGTATTTTCTTCAGAACTTTCAGATAAAATGTCATATTCGTCACCATGACTGAGTCAGTGTAACGTTTGACCTATTAACCAAACCCATAGCGGAAGGTTCTGTAGGCTGAGTTGAGACCTTGACTGACTCAGTGTGCTCGGGAAGGTTGGAGTCATGACTGCAAATATTTCAGTGGTACACTCCCATTCCTAGAAAAGCTATTGCACGCCTTATCATCTTCTTATCCATACATATCATTGTATGTAAATAAGATTTAAGAAAAAGATATAAGCCTTCAAGAACAGCCATTCAAAAATTATGTCATTCGACGATGAAGCATGACGAGCTGAAATAAGCGACAATCTTTTTTTTCAGCGGAGTAGGGGGTTCAGAACAACTAAGCTGTTGTTCAGTGATTTTTTTTTATCTTTTTTGAGGTAGGGGAGGGTATGGAAAGACTTGGAAGGAAAAACTAAGTTCTTCTTTGGCTCTTTTTGGGGATAGCGGAAAAGTGAAACTACTAAAAAGGTCCTTTTAACTTCTCTTGGAGGTAGAAGGGACATCGAACAACTTAGTTCTTCTTTACTTTTTATTTTAGAGATAGAGAGGGTGATGAAACAGCTAAATTATTTTTTTGGGGGAGTGGATGACAGTACTTATGACCCCTTAAGATTCATTCTCCTAGGTTCCAATTTGTCCTAATTGTATCATTGCAAAGTGGATAAATCATATGTTTAAAGTAACCATCAAAGATCATCAGTGGCGGTTTATATGTTAAATAAATATATATGTATTACTGTTTGTTAAAGTATTTTGATCATGAAAAATAGTTATATGCATTTATTGGGAATCGTCCATCACGTCTAATGACTATTGCTATGAAAATTATTTTATTAAATTTGAAACTAACTTCTATATGCAAATACTGCAGCAAACACCTAACGATGAAACCCACACTGACAAACTGCATCCAACGAGAAAATCTTCACATACCCTACGATATGACAGAAGTATTAACTGACACCAGCCAATATATTCCACAAATACTAACATATCTAAAACATTTACAAATACATATAATATAAAATAGAATAGGTCTCCAGCATACTTAATAATATTTAAAAGGGATAACATTTATTATAATCATTTAGACAAAGCACGGATATGAGAAACATTCAGTTATTTAAGGAATATTTCCATACTATATAAATAAAGTACAACCACATGGAAAGAATAAATATATTATCATAAATACCACTTAACACAGATCTTGCCAATCATCACCATCGATGAGGAGCAAAAAAAAAAAAAAAAAAAAAAAAAAAATATTGAAATTATTTATTTTTTATAAATAAAGATAGTATCCACCTGTCTATTTATATCTGCATTATTGAATTCAACAATATTATTATTATTTATTAAAGTCTACTTTTTGTTACTAAGAAAAATTGGGACGGGTTATCAATAGGTGGTTTAACCAGGGTGGAACTGAGGCTTGTCACTAAATAAATTCCTATTATCCAGGTGGGAATCGAACTCGCTGCTCTATGTTCACCAGGTGAGATTAAGGCCAACGCTGCAAACAATAAGAGTATGTAAAAAATTTAGCTAGAACAACACATTCCATTAGATCTGAGGAAAGCTATAATTGGACTACTCTCATGGTCAAAACTTCCTGAAAGCAAAGAAATGTTTTGGTAAACGACTTTGGGGATTGTGAATAATTCAATTCCATTGACCCACAGCATTAGCTCTCAGAGCCTGATAACAGTCAAGATATTCTATTGGCTAAATAATGACGTATGTTCCTTGAAATATCTGATAAGCATGTCAAACTGCGTCAGCAACAATGTAATTCATAGCTGTTATCTTTTCCCTCCGGTTAGGATCAACACAAAAAAAAAAGCCTCGTTCCTTCACAATTATTTCTTATTAGCGACAGAGCGCTTTCGAAGCACTGGCTCTGACATCAGTGCCCTGCTGGCAAACATAAACCATTAAAAACGTCATAGTAGCTATGTTATTATTTGGAAAAAAATGTATAATTCAATAAATTAAAAAGTAAGACATCAATGAATATTAGCATATAATACATTAATGAATATTTACATGTGAAAATGAATATTATAAGATATTTTATATAAAAATATTGAATAAACAGAAAAAATAAAAAACGAATATTTACACATAATATATCTAAAAATTGAATAAATAGTCACATAAAAATCTAAAAACACTGATGAAGTCATAACCACACCGAAGGAACTACAGTGAAAACACATATTTAAAAACTTCCATCCCGTACTTGCTGCATTAACAAAGTAGATTTCCCAAGTGCATCACGAATTTCCCTTGATCTCAAAACGAAAAAGTTCAATGAGAAAAATATTTGGTATTTAGGCTTCAAATAAAGTTGTTCATGATATAACAGCTTATTGTTAATATGACATGAGTATGAGTAGGAAAACTAAAAATTTCAAATATCTCGGTTAATAATCGAGATAGTGAAAAAAAAGGCCATACAACATTTATCATTAATTTATCATTAGATTTGCAGTAGGATTGGCTTTATACATTTTTTTTGATGCGACGCATAATGTTGGAGATATTACGAATTTTCGAAATTCCCTTCTCTAACCCCCCCCCCTTCCATCCCTCTGGCCGGATATTACATAACATTAACGAACTTGATCTTTAGTTTTACATAATATCGACTTTGGTAACGATCAAATAAAAAATTGCAACCTCTAGACATATATATATATATATATATATATATATATATATATATATATATATATATATATAGTTTTGAACGTTCCACATTTTCGTTATCTCCTATAAATGGACATTTGAGGAAATATTTCGATAATCGCGTCATGATTACGACCTCATTAGGTGATTTTCCTTAAGAGAAATCTACTAAAAAATTGAAACTTCCATGTACTGGCTAAATATTTTATAGCCCATTTTGTCTGCTCATAGCCATTATTACAAGTATAAACAGTCAAAAATAATTAGATTCTGAAAAGTTTCAGTATGTTTCAAGTTGCTACTTTTGTCAAGTGATTTCCCTTGTTTGACGTAATCTTCATCGCCCCTTTTTCATCAATTTTCTTTCTATTTCCAACCATTAGGAAAACTAAATATTCTACATATACTATGAATTTAATAATATTGGCTCTCAATTTGGCTCTTTTCAAGGAATGTAATGAGTATTTAAAGGAATGTTAGATAGACATGTAGGATACTTTAAGAAAACAATTTTCTGCCTGTTATTTTGTTGTAATCTTCCATTTTGTATTCTGCTTAAAACCAGTCCTGGTATTTGCTTTTTATTTTACTTAACTACTGATGAGTTGTACTCCCGAGGCAAGTGGGCGTGGAGAACCATCATGTAGTGGAGGCTCTACACCAAACCTCCCATCAACAAAAATATGCAATAAAACAAAAATTAACCGCCAGTTCCTGTTTCTCAGAAAGAATTTCTTACCATTAAACGCAAACTACGAAGCTTTTTGCCATTCTCAAACAGCTGAGAAATTATTCAATCAAATGCTAATAATACAAATAGTTTTGGCAAAACTCAATAGTATGTAGTAGATCTTTCAATATGTCGAATCTCTAACACATTTCCCAGTTGTTAAGTAAACACAGTCGCCTATCATTCTGTTATCACTCCAACATCCAGTATGGCTTGTTAGCAGATTTCCCTTAAGGGAAATCAGCTATTGAGGTCGTACTCATGATGCGAGTTTCGAAAAATTTCCTCAAATGTCCATCGATCCTACCCAGGAGATGACGAAAATGAGGTCCGTTCAAAGATATATATATATATATATATATATTTGTCTGTTAACGCTCTAGCGGTCGCAACTTTTGTTTGATCATTACAAAACTTCATATTTAATCGTTTTATGTAAAAAGAAAGATCAACTTCGTTAATGGCTGAAATCGGACCAATGGGAGGGGGGGGGTTTAGAGGGGGATTTTTAAAATTCAAAATATCTCCGTTATTATGCGTCGGATCGTAAAAGTGTATAGAATTAATCTTATTGCAAATTAAATTTAGTATAAATATTGTTCTATAGATTTATTCTGTATCTTGAATATTAACCGAGATATTTGCATTTGTATTGTGAGTGTGATCGGCAAGACGGCTATGTTCGGCACTATCCGCCGAGAGCTCTGGCGGCCGTTTCGGTAACTATTCCTCCCTCGTGAATAGGTCTAGAGATACCTTCCTACTATTGTTATTATTAGGCAGATTTCTCTATTGTAATACTTCACGTGGGAAATCTGCTTAGTTTACCCAGCCCCTGCATGACGGACTTTTTTGTTAAGACAAAGGACATTTAGGCCTTTATTACGATTTTTAATAGTAGTAGCATAAAATACTATATATTTATTTAGGTGTGTCGCAATTTTAGCGATTCATGTTATGAAACTAAAAGTTGGTATAGCCACCTTATAATAAAAGAAAAATATGTTAAAATATCTTCAGCTGTAGGTCGTAAGGCACGGTTATATTTTCTCCAGCGGATATTAATGGTAGCAGATTATAATTCTTTAATTTTAAGGTTTGATAAACGTTTTAAATGTTGTTGAAAAGTTGTGCCTGTTGGAGGTGTTTCATGATTGTCGCGATGTATGGGCTATTGTCGTGTAGTAGTTCTGATAGGTTGGTGGGTAAGTTCTTGTCGTTTATTAGTCTGCAGTCTATAAGTAAGTGTTTGATAGTTAATTTCGTATTGCATAGACGCTTTAACAAGCAAAGACTGCTGGATGCATGGAGTCCTGACATAGAATATAACTAGGCCTCGCAAGTGAATATGATAGCCAGTCAGTATGGACCTACCGAGGAGTTCAATACTTTTCACCCTAACAGTATCTTGAAGTATCACGATGACATCCATGAAAAGGCCATCAACCATAACCACTCAACGGACATCAATTGAGTTTAATCTCAAACTAGAATCCCATTTACAGAGCAATATGCAGTTTTAATAATTTGCACCCTGAAACCTGCCTAACATTCAAGATTCCTTTAAAAAATTAAGATGCACCAGCCACATTAAGGGTTGGAAGTCCACATTAAACTATACCAAGGAAGCAAACCTTTATTTCTCAATGCAAATAATCTCTGCCCATACACTAAACTACTTACGGTGACACATCAGCAACACGAAGATGATGCGTCACCGTACGTACGAAAACGATAGACCAAAGTCCCATCAACCGAAACAGGTCAATCGGTATATAACCGTGTAAGTTAAGTTTCGAAATCCCATTTTCAGTGATGATATGTTTGGGCTACTTCATTTCGACCTTTCGGGTATCTTCAGCTAGGCGTGTGCTATACGTGAGCTTTTCGCTCCAAGCGTTAGCCTAGGACAAAGTTGAGTAAACGGAAAAGTTTAAGACTGTGTGACAAACGGTTTGACAAGGATGAAAGTCCAGAACGTCATAACCAAACGTCGTGTAGTCTATATATTGCTTTTTGTGAGTGTTTTTGTTATTTATTCTATTGCGCACATTTTCAAAGCGAACATTCGTATAGAACTTGTTATTTTAGCTGTTTAAAAAAAAATGCCATGATAGAGATATTATTGAACAGTGTTAAGTAATTTTACCGTTAGAATTAGTTAGATTATAATTATTGAAATTATATATATATTAAAATTAAAAAACATATTAAATTCACTTCATGAAAGCTATGCCACTGTTTATTGTAAAAGCA
This sequence comes from Riptortus pedestris, assembly GCA_019009955.1. Lineage (NCBI taxonomy): Eukaryota > Metazoa > Arthropoda > Insecta > Hemiptera > Alydidae > Riptortus > Riptortus pedestris. Next base: position 38,803,677 of record CM032229.1, on the reverse strand, counting down.
TTTTTATGGATTTGCCAGACTCAAAATGAAACAAAATATGTCTGTATTATTATTATTTGTACAAGATTTATCTTCAACAAATAAATATCTATCTATCTATCTTGTGTATTGCATAGTGTACATAAAGATGGATCAGTTCTTGTCATGAGGTGTTAGTGTGTAATTTTAGTAGTAGTGTAGTTTTGTAATACTATAAGAAAGATTTTGGATTGTATCGTATGATAAGGTTAATAATTAGCTGTTTTCCATAGTTCTATAGCGTACGTCCGATTACTGGTATGCCGAAAGAATTGTAAATCGTAATTCTGTCCTGTATTCATTAGTAGTTTTACATTTAGCAGTTGACCAAATCGTCGGTTGAGTTCTTGTCTCTTTGGTTTATTGAGCTGGTTTTGAAGTAATGAGTCGGGGTAAAACCCAAGGTAGCTGATGGATAGGGAAACGAACAGTGAGGATTTTATTAAAAGAAACTAAAGTATTATAAGTAATTCGGATGTGAAGTCAAAATATTGTTGATTCCGTACAATTAAGTTTTTAGTGGAATCAGACCAACCAGCAGCTTCACTAGGCTGATTCTTTATGAACCCCGGGTACTGGATGACCTAAGTTCACAGTAAATCAATTAGTATGTACATGGCTTTTGCCAAAACTCACTACACATGTTAATAGTTGTTGATGCACAAATGCTCTAGGGAACGAGTGGACACTGGTGAAGGGGTGTGAGGAGGGATATACGTGGAAGCTGGTCACCCATCCACTTGCGTCTATATCCTAATATATGTGCTCAGTGTAATTCGAGGATAATAGGTTTCACCACCAAAAAAGTCCACAAAAACCCCTCAAAATAGAACTCTCAGTTCAGCAAGGGGGGAACTGTCTGTCTGTCCTCGCGTGGCTTGACGGCCCGCGCAGTTGACAAAGCCGTGGTATGAATTAAATGGGCCTCAGATAAGAAAAAAGAAAGAGGCTAATAGGTAAGCGTCTAGCTTTGTAGGCAAAGAACCTCCGTGATAGTCAATATTATAGCAGAATGCCATTGCATTTCTTCCTTTATTACTGGTTCGAAATGTGTTGTAGAACATTTAACCCGTAAATGGTAATATCCGTCTGTATGACGGGTTAGAATAACAGTTTTTCTGCTAGAAAGCGTAATGTCATTTTGAAACCTCCGTCTTCCGCTCTTCTTCAGTTAATCCATTACCTTGGTTGTGTTTGTTTACCTTTGGTGATAGTTTCGTGTTTGAGTATAAATTTACAATTTGAAAATAAGTCACCCCACTTTTGGGACGGATGTTACTCTAAAGGTACGTAGTAACTCCGTCTGTTAGACTAATATTACTGTAAATGTCTATTATAATATCCGCCCATCAGACGGATATTACTTCAAACATTTGTATTTTTATCCGCCTGACAGTCAGATGTTACTATAAACGTTTGCCTTTATGTTCGCACTTCAGATCAAAGAATACTCCAACAGTACAATTTTTTTATGAACTAAATTAGTTATCCCCTGCCGTAATTCACAATTCCTTTGCTTTTACAGATAAAAATGTCAAAAAAACTTCAAAATATACCTTCAAATGTGTCTGAAAGGACTAAACGAATTATGCAGCTCTGCATGGAGGATGTAGCAGAAAGTGACGCTGAAGTTGGTTCTGTAAAGTGCGGTACACCTAATTGTTTAGAATGTTCGAAGAAAATTTGCAATGTGTGTGTACAGAATTTTTAACTTTGTTTTATCTTTTAATTGATTCCTAAACATGTATATACTAGCAATAAATCTTTAAATTCTTTTATTCCATTTTTAAATGTTAACTATTATTTTTGTTTGTGTTATTAATATATTCATTCATTACAAAATAAAGTCTTAGAAAAATAAAGTTTAAATATTAATTTTATACTGATCTTTTATACACTAAAAGAAACAGAAGAAAAAAAAGTCCGTAACGCAGGGGCTGCGTAAACTAAGCAGATTTCCCACGTAAGTTTTACAATAGAGAAATCTGCCTAGTAATAACCTATTCTAACGAGGACGAATAGTTAGTGAAATGGCCACACTAGCGCTAGTGCGCTCGGCGGAAACTCCCAAACATAGCCAACCACACTCACAATACAAATCCAAATATCTCGGTTAATATTAAAGATACAGAATAAATGTATAGAACAATATTTATAGTAAATTTAATTTGCAATAAGATTGGTTCTATACACTTTTTTGATCCGACGTATGGTAACGGAGATATTTCGAATTTTCGAAAATCCCCCCCTCTAAACCCCCCCTCCCACTGGTTCGATTTTAGCCATTAACGAACTTGATCTTCCTTTTTACATAAAACGATTAAATTCCGAGTTTGGTAACGATCAAACAAAAATTGCGACCGCTAGAGCGTTAACAGACAAATATATATATCTATATATATATATATATATATATATATATATATATATATATATATATATATATATATATATATATAGATATAGATATATATATATAATTTTGAACGGACCTCATTTTCGTCATCTCCTGGGTAGGATCGATGGACATTTGAAGAAATTTTTCAAAACTCGCGTCATGAGTACGACCTCAATAGCTGATTTCCCTTAAGGGAAATCTGCTAAAACATAGTCTCATAGACGGATGTTACTGGGAGAGTGAGTTGGAGAGATGTTACCATTTACGGGTTAAATAATGATATAAATGTTTTGCACTACAATTGCCATTGTAATTGACCCAGATTTGGTTTACTTACTGCATTTGCACGTTGCACTCTTTGCAATAAACGTTGCATATATTAATGTTAGGCTATGACTGGATTGACCTGGGTCAACGAACCCAGGCTAAACCTCTATCAGCACATCTTCTAGAACAGGTTCTGACCATCTATCAGAACGTGTTTCAGGGCTAGATCTGTTGCCAACCGGAGGGAGCAATACACTAGTCATCTGTCTTTAATGATTATGATATCAAAATACCAAAGCCAAGTCGTGATCGAGTTCAAACAGCACCGGGGAAGCTATTGTTTGTCAATATATCTTTACGTGACATATACATGGATATTTTTTTTTTAATTTAACATTTGTAAATTAAAAAAATATATTCCCATTGGTAAACAACATTGAAGCCTTCTAAAGGCAAAAGCCCGACACGCTGGTACTGCGTAAACTAAATTTCCCATCTGCTGAAAAATCTGTATGATGGCATCATCCGTGATTCGGTTCCTCTCCGGAATTAATGAGCCTTTCATAATGAGACTTAAAATTTAAGTCTCTTGACATGAGACGTTTCTTGATACAGTCCCGTAACTGAAATAGCATGAGTTAAAATATGTTGAACAACAATTGCAGAATATCATATTTTCAACCTGATTGGATATAAAATATTTGTTGGAGTCCGTAACACAGGGGCTGCGTTAACTAAGAAGATTTCAGACGTGGGTCGCGTATTTCCATTTATCTTAAACCATAAAAGTTCAATGAGAACAATATTTGGTATTTAGGCTTCAAATAAAGTGCTTCATAGTATAACACCTTTTTGTTAGTAAGGCATGTGTAGGAGTGGGGGATGGTCAATTGCATGGTGCAATTTTTTGATCCGAAGAATAATAACGGAGATATTAAGAGTTTTCTATATTCCTCGCATCTAACCCCCCCCCCCCTCCCACAAGTCGGATTTTAGCCGTTAACGAACTTGATCTTCCTTTTTTCATAAAACGTTTAAATATCAGGTTTTGTAACGATCAGGCACAAACAAATATATATTGGTTTTACAAACATATCTATATATAAAATTGTAACCTCTGTCTGTACATTGATTTTTTTCGCGAAATTTGACGATAACTTTTCGTTTCACATGCCATAGACACCATAACTGCATTTTGTTTCTTTCGTGTTTGTTTGTTTGTTTATTTCTTTGTTTGTTTGTTACCTTTTCACGCATAAACGGCCGAACCAAATTTTATGAAACTTGGTATGTATATTACTACTAACCCAACTTAGACTTTAGGCTATGTTAATATTCTCTGAGGCGAAGAGGAGTGGGGGTTATAAGGGAGGGCTGAAATTAAAAATAGCGATATTTCGTTCTCTATTGCATTTTCGGCAATTATGCACATAACAAAAGTGGTTTATTTTGTTATTTGGAGTAACTTTTGTTATATGCACTTTTGTCTTATACCTAAGTATAAATAAGTTATACGTTAAAAACTACTGGGGAAGTCAACAATTTTATTTGGCACAAAAAAGTCAACCGAACTAAACCAAACTCGGTATGTGAATTAGTACTAACGCCTTCCATATAATAAGCCATACTAACATTTCATGGGACGGGCAGGAGTGGGAGTTATAAGAGAGGCCTGAAATTAAAAATAGTGATATTTCGTTTCCTATTGGGGTTTCGGCAAATATGTACATAACAAAAGTTGTTTATTTTGTTATTTAGAGAAACTTTTGTTATATACAATATCGTCGTATACCGAAGTATAAAGGCGTTATACCCTAAAATTTATAGCGGGAGTCAACAATTTTATTTGGCACAAAAGACTCAACCGAACTAAATAAAACACTCGGTATGTGTATTAGCACTAACGCCATCCTTATAATAAGCCAAACTAACATTTCTAGGGACGGGCAGGAGTGGGGGTTATAAGGGAGGACTGAATTTACAAATTTTATTATTAACAAATCCACAGAAACGACGGGTAATAACCCTAAACACTGGGACGGGTAAATGTCAAAATATTGTTCAAAGTAAAGCCTTGCCAAAAAAATACCATCACTATCCAGCCTCAAATGAATTCCCGAGAGAAGCCAGGTATCTGAGCTAGTATATATATGTCTGTGTGTGTGAGTGTAAAATTTTGAACGGACCTTAAGGGAAATCTGCTGGGAGGCGTTGATTTCAGGAAGTTTCGACTAATCATCATAATATGTAATGTTATGACATTATTATTATTATGATATCATTATAATATCATTTGGTAGTGAGTATGCCTATCCGTACCGAATCGTTGAGGTTGGCTGTGGATAATGGAGTGAGAGCGAGTTCCCCCTGAGTTACATTGTTATTATGGAGACTCCGCCCATGTTCTGCTCATCATTAACTATAGTTTAGGCTCTTCAGCCTTGAGAGTTATTTCCTCCCAGCTAGTCCACCTAGGCCGAGCTAGTTCCAACGCCTTCTATATCTCCTCTACATACAATACACGCGCCAACCACTTCAAACTCTGGAGAATTCCAGCCTCTACAGTAACCCAGATGAACATTGATCATATTTTGAGGTTGTACAAATGATGTTGTGAGGATTGTACTCAAATGTTATATTTATTCATTTCCCCTTTTTAAATTAAGGAGATAGTTAATCTTATAAGAAACTAATGGGAATTAAAATAATGAGCCCACCCCCTTCTTCACTCAGTGGGGCATTTTTGAACCCTTTTGTAGCATAACAGATGTCTTTATTCTAAAGAATGCTCTCCAGAAACTCTAAGGGTTTCATTCTCTTTGCAAGGCATTGCTTATAAATATGGACTTTAGGTTCTGGTAAGATGCACTATCTTCTCTTCCGGTTGTGATCATTCCTGAGTGCCATTATTCTCTTCCCATATTTCCCTGACCATTCTCCAACAGATGGTGCGCTGATTAAGAAAGTCCGTCACGCAGGGGCTGCGTAAACTAAGCAGATTACCCACAATAGAGAAATTTCACGAGAGCCGAGCAGTTAAAGAGACGGCCGAACTAGGTTTTGGCGGGAAAGTCACTTGTCCGTTAGCCGCCCAGATTTAATAAAAATGCAAATATCTCGGTTAATATTCAAGATAGAGAATAAATGTATATAAATATATTTATAGTAAATTTAATGTCCAATGAGATTGATTCCGTACAATTTTTCGATCCGATGTATAACAACGGAGATATTACGAATTTTCGAAAATACTCCCCTCTAAACCCCCCCTCCCACTAGTCTGATTTCAGCCGTTAACGAACTTGATCTTTCTTTTTACATAAAACGACTAAATATCGAGTTTGTTAACGATCAAACAAAAATTGCGACCTTTAGAGCTGTAACAGACAAATATATATATATATATATATATATATATATATATATATATATATATATACACACACACACACACACACAGTTTTGAACGGACCTCATTTTCGTCATCTAGTAGGTAGAAAATTTTTGAAAATTCCGTCATAAGTACAATCTCAATAGCTGATTTCCCTTAACGGAAATCTGCTAAAAATGGGGCAAGATCCCTGAAGGAAATCTAGCCTGCCTGAATGAACCAGCACGATGAGATTACAAAAATGAGATTCAAGCAAAAAGCGATAGTTCATACTTTATTAAACAGGGAACAAATATTTTTTTTTTAGCAGATTTCCCTTAAGGGAAATCAGCTATTGAGGTCGTACTCATGACGCGAGTTTTGAAAAATTTCCTCAAATGTCCATCGATCCTACCCAGGAGATGACGAAAATGAGGTCCGTTCAAAATTATATATATATATATATATATATATATATATATATATATATATATATATATATATATATATATATTTGTCTGTTAACGCTCTAGCGGTCGCAATTTTTGTTAGATCGTTACCAAGCTTCACATTTAAGCGTTTTATGTAAAAAAAAAAAAAAAAAGATCAAGTTCGTTAATGGCTGAAATCGGCCCAGGGGGAGGGGGGGGGGGGTGTAGAGGGGGGGATTTCAAAATATCTCCGTTATTATGAGTCGGATCGAAAAATTGAATAGAATAAATCTTATTGTAAATTAAATGTACTATAAATATTGTTATATACATTTATTCTGTATCTTGAATATTAACCGAGATATTTGCATTTGTATTGTGTGTTTGGTCGACGAGATCTCTGGTGGTCGTTTCCAGAACTATTCGTCCCTCGTGAATAGGTTTAGAGATCCCTTCCTACTACAGCTGTTATTAGGCGGATTTCTCTATTGTAAAGCTTCACGTGGGAAATCTGCTTAGTTTACGCAGCCCCTGCGTGACGGACTTTTTTTTATTATTTAAACGTTTTCAGTTTTTATATGTAGGGGACACAATAATAAGCATTCTTCATTTGTATTAGCTCCATATTAAAAATGTCGCCTGACAACTGATATCAAATATCAGCTGTTCGGAGTCTCATGAAATGATATTTAATATAAACAACTGTTTGTCTTCTGTCTTCTTATTATAAGGTTATTTAAATAGTTTTTCAGCCTCAACCCAATATGATATACACGAAGATAGACGAAACGAAATATACACATAGATAGAAGACATAAATATATGTTTTTCTTTTAACTTTCTCATGGTCGCATTTATTGTTTAATCGTACCCAAACTCAATAATTAAACGTTTTATGTAAAAATAGAGATGAAATTCATTGACGACTGAAATCCAGCCAATAGGAGGGAGGGCTTAGAGGGGGAATTCCGAAAATTCTCAAAATCTCCATTATTGTACGCCAGATCAAAAACTTTTAGCCGGAATCAATCATAATGAAAATGTAATGTTCTGGTAAATGTTTTTGTATACATTCCATTTTTGAGGTGCTGGATGGTGAAGGAATTATTATCTCAGGTAAGAAAAAACGCCTCGTTCCTTCACTGTTCTTTTTTTCTTTTCTTTTTTATTTCAGTTCTTAAATACAATTTACAAAAAGCATCAGCTAAGCCACTGGGAATCTTAAGATTCTTAAATTTATTAATAATTTAAAAAGGAAATATTTTTAGTCTCTTACAGTTCTGATTGAAAAATATATTCTTACATGCTAATCCATGTTTCAAGTACAATTTGAAGAATAATTTCTTTAATTCACTTTCGTTCATATACCTATTTACTGCATCAACATTCTTACGGCTTACGTTGTGCCAACATTGGACTCCAGACATAGCTTGGCAAGCTTCTATATCCATTTTTGAGGTGCTGGATGGTGAAGGAATTATTATCTCAGGTAAGAAAAAACGCCTCGTTCCTTCACTATTCTTGAAGAACAGTGAAGGAACGAGGCGTTTTTTCTTACCTGAGTTTGTATACATTGTTTCACTATCTTGAATATTAACCGAAATATTTGCATATTTTAGTTCTAGGGCTACTGTAAACCTCCACTACTTGTCGTGCCATATAAACAATAAGCTGTGATATCAACAAGGTTAAATACAAAATATTGTATTCATTCTTCAATCGATTTTTAACCTTTTAATTCAACGGTTTTCCATTAAAGGTTTTTGGGATCACTTATTTCCTAATGGCAAATTCCTTAAAGAAGCAGGCAGAACGAATAATTGCTCCCTTGGAGTGATGACGTACTTTAAATGATATGAAATGTAGCTTTCCAAAATAAAAGAAATGTTTATTGTGAGACTGAGCAACAGGTCTTTGCTTTATCTTCAAAATACACTCCCCGAGGAATAAATACTCTGAAGCCTCCCAAGAGAATGTGGCCCAGAACACGAAATTTAACACCGACCTCTGCTGCACTCGGTGGAGATTTCTCAAATCTGAAAACTCCAACAGGCGAAAATAACTGCTGTGATATTTGACTCTGAATAAGCCGTACCAAACAGCAATTGTATAAAATAGCTTGATCAATAGAACTGGTTTTGTTGGCTTTTTCCAACCTTCTCATAATTGCTGTAATTTGACGTTTTCCTCCTTCTCCCATCCTCCTCAACTCCTCTTTTGATGTCCGCCATTAAATTAGCCTTTAGACTTCCCTGAAACTTTTAAACTCTCATTTTAGTGACGGACAAATTGCAACTGCTAGGCAATTAGGAAGTTTATATAACTTTATTTTTGAGCGTTCTGAGCCAAACAACTTATTCAAAAACCGCTTTTATTTAAAACATATGTATTCTTCAAAAATCCCCGATGTCTTTCAAGCTTGTACACCATTTCATGGGGTAAAGTCTATAACGTTATTGCAGCATAAAAAGTTTGACTAATAAAACCAAATATATGACTCGATTTTAAGTAGAATAGGGCAAGTAATATCATTATGATCTAAAGGATACGCCTTGTAGTTGCAATCATTGTGTTCATTTCATATTAGTATACTTAACGAAATCCATAAGTTGCTTGACGTCTTCAAAATACGATTTTCTTGGTCTTCATCTTCTCCTAAGCCCAAGAACCTTACCTTCAAATATATTTTAATGAAGTCTTTGCGCCTTATAATACATATGCCCAAGAAGTTTCACTCTTCTTTTTTCCATTGCCTTGATAACACATATATTCTCACTTACCTCATTTAGAACTTCAATGTTGGTTTTTTTTTTGTTTTGAGTTCAATATTGCTCTAGTGTTTCTACGCCAGATCCACATTTCCATTTCTTCCAACCTATTGTGGAGAGTCCAACCTTCGCTCCAGTAAATCAAACACTCCATACAAAAGACTTAGCAAACATTTTTTTTGGTAAGCAATATATGGCATACAAAAACAGTTTTAATGTTGTAATGTAATTGTTTGTGCATATATGTGTGTGTTAACGCCAAATCCCCTATTCAATCCCTGCGAACTATATCCCAGTAAGATTACTTCAATAAATTAAACTTACTTTGAAGTCAGAAATGTCTAGCCTAACTTGGTATTCTGGCAGCTCGAAGTGAATTATATTCGAGGTTGAAGTAAAAAGGCAGTCTCGTCCGAGGGCCCTTCAGGTCACACTTCCAGGACGTTAGGGCACTGCAACTGAATGCATTCTGTCACTTGAATAAATTGTTGTTGCAGAAGTGTGGACTTTTTACTCAGAAATTATTACACTTTTCAAATGTAGAAATCGTAAATGAGGACGAGATTCCTCACAAATGAGCTTGATCCTAAATCTGACAAGAGCATTATGATCAGTTGTATAGTTCATCGAGTACGTTAATCTATTAATAGTTTTAAAAACCGGACACCCAAAATCAAAAGGGGAAGATGTGAGGCATATCCGTTTCTTCAAGTACAAGAAAGTGTCACATCGAAAACAGACCAGAAATAGTCTGTAAGGTGGGGCCTGCTTTAAACTAAACAGATTTACCCGAGTGTAAAATTGGGGTCTCGTCACACAGACTCCCTAATTCTATATTACAAATTACCTACGCAAATAAGAAACTAACAAAATTAGATGATACTGCCGATAGGACGGATTAGGTTAAAAAAAAAAAAAAAATCCGTTGCTTTTAAAAATTAGAAAAATGAGTAGAAGAATTATTGCAGTTGGTTACTCATCATGACGATTGCTCAGCTTTTGACCCGGCACATGACTACGTAGATGTTTAGAACATTCAAGTTTGACGACTTCTCTAACGCCCCACTTCTTTCGGCCTATAACAAAGTTGTTAACTGAAGCGTTTATAATGTATGGTATTGGCAAAATAATAATTGCACAGGTTAGACCCTAGCGTATGTATATATGTGTGTGTTTCATGTCCAGCTTATATTATATGTACTGTTTACTTCGTGGGAAACCCCCATGGACCAGGCATGATAAGATCAACGTGTGATTCCTTTTCATCCACTTGGAAAATCTCCTTAGCTCACGCTGCTCTTTCATGGCGAACATTTCTACGTCTAATACTCTCTTGAAATTAGATACTAGGCCGAATACTTCTCCAAATGTGGATTTGATGGGACCAGTTCGGGTGATGATGAGCGGGCAGAGCAGGTCGGCCATCATGCTCCAACTGCCTTATACACACCCTGATACACAGCCTCTTGGAGTGGTGTATAAATAACATATTGATTAGAACACACTCACCTACATCCAATAGCCCGGAGTAGTCTTTCTATTTTATAAATACATATGAGCTCAAAAACAGTATCCCCCAATATTTGTGTGTCACAGTTCTCCAAGGGTTTACCTATTATATTATATGTACGTTAATAAGAAAGATATATGGAGCAAAAGGTAGTTAGGGTAATATATCAATTATATTCGAAATCTATCTTATATCCTGCTGGTTTAACACGTATTAATTCTCAGCTCCTAGTCTGTAACGCAAACTAAAAAAAATTAAGGGTAATATATGTATTGAAAACATGTTTCCGATGACATCCATATACACGTGAAGTCCCGACGTAATTATTACCATTTTCCTGAAAAAAAAAAAAAAAAGTGTTCGGTTTTGAATCAGTCAGCCTACTCTAAGACGTGTAATGTTTTTCCCCATTTACAATTTTTAATTACCCCATTATGACTTCGATGGAAAGCAAACTACTACATTTATGTATTAAATAAAACACAGCATACTACAGGGGACGCACAATTGGAAGATTAATGGTCTAGCAAAATGAATGAATGATATACGCGTGACAGGTATCACGTCAGAACTTTGCTTCATGAATTCGAGTCATGAGCGAAGGCTTCATTCCTAGAATAAGTCCTTCCTCACTACTCTGTATCTTAATCTTCAGCCCACATCAGAGAAGTGTATTCTGCTTAGCTGTCAGAAGATATCAGCTGAATACTAAACTGTTACTGTGAGCGTGGAGAAGAGACCGCCGCGGCAGAAGGAGGGAGTGTAGGTTCATCGAACTCTGCGCAGGGCCTCTGCCTACAGTTATCTACCCCGCATTCCGCTACCTCCTGTCCAGTCAGTATCCCTACTCGAGGTTCATCCTACTGCGTATCCCTTATGCAAAAGTCCGCCACGCAGGAGCTGCGTAAACAAAGCAGATTTTCTGTAAAAGCAGAACCCTGCCACCTCAGCAGAAAGCACTGCAGTGCTGTGCTGTGCTTACAGTATTCTATCCCGCATTCCAATTCGTCCTGTCTACTCCGTATCCCGTTTCGAGGTTCAACCTCGTGCGTATCCCTTATGCAAAAGTCCGCCACGCTGAGGCTGTGTAAACTATGCAGATTGCCTCTGATAACAGGGCCTGCTACCTAAGCAGGGCTCTGCCTACAGTTATCTACCCCGCATTCCAATTCCTCCTGTCCAATCAATATCCTTACTTGAGGTTCATCATCCTCCGTATCCCTTATGCAAAACTCATCCACGCAGGGGCTTCGTAAACTAAGCATATTTCCACTGATAATAGGAGCCTGCTACTTAATCTACCTCTTGTCCAGTCCGTATCCCTACCCGAGGTTCTTCCTCCTGTTTATCCTTTATGCTAAATTCAGCTACTCAGGGGTTGCGTAAACTGAGTAGAGTTCCTGTGCTAACTGGTGCTTGCTGCCTAAGCAGAAAGCTGCACAAGGCTCTGCCTACAACCATCTGCTCCACATTCCGCTACCTACTATCCTGGTTGTATCCCAACTCGAGGTTCATCTTCCTAGTATCCCTTATGTAAAAGTCTGCCCCGCAGGCTCTGCGCAAACTAAGTACATTTCCTCTGATAACAGGAGCCTGGTACCTAAGCAGCAATCTGCGCAGGACTCTGCCTACAGTATTCTACCCCGAATTCCGCTACATCCGGTAAACTACTTATTCCTATTCGAGGTTCATCCTCCAGCGTATACATTACGTAAAAGAGGTTACGTAAACTAAACAGATTTCCTGTGAGAACTGGTGCTTGCTACCTATGCAGATAGGTCTGCAGGGCTCTGCTTACAGTATTCTACCCCACATTCCGCTACCTCCTTTCCATTCCGTATTTCTACTCGAGGTTCATCCTCCTGAGTATCTCTTATGAAAAAGTTCACCACTCAGGGGCTGCGTTAATTAAGCAGTTTCCTGTGACAACTGGTGCCTACAACCTATGTAGATAGCTGTTCAGGGCTCAGCCCACAGTTATCTACCCCGCATACCGCTACCTCCTGTCCAGTCCGTATCCCAGTTTGAGGTCCATTCACCTACTTAAGCTTTATGCAATATGACTAAACTATATACAAAGATCGCAGAAACTCTTTTTCTTTGGAGTAGCACCTTAAGGATTGCTAGAGAGCGGTCAGTGTTGAGGCAAAAGTCTCTTGTAGTCTCAGTAGGTTTATACTGAAATAGAGTAGTTTTCACAGTATTATATTGTAATGGAATAAATGATTTTAGGTAGTAGAGACACAGATAGTAGAATTGAAACACAAGATGGACATAAAATGTCCAGGGAACGTAACAGAAGTTCGGGTGGACAGATGTGGAGGCTTAAAACAGGCAGAATTATCATAAGCGGATATATCTCTCTGGTAATATTCAAAAAGCAGAAGAAAAGTCATAGAAAAACATTTGTAGAAAACTAAACTTGCTATAAGATTATATACACATTTATGATACTTCTCTGAAAAATGGAGGTATTTTGTCCATGTGTCTCACTTCGTATTGAAACAAGGAAATGCTTTATATTTCACTTGTTAATTACGAGGTTAAAAAAACAAAAAAAAAAAAAACACATGATTTATCTTGCAAAAATGTTCTATGAACCACGTCTCCCCGTGTGCACAGTTCATAATTGATCTAGTGTTGAAAGACAGTTTTTGATGTTCTGGCTTATCGATTATTATTCGATTTTACTGGAGCGAAAGGAATGTTTTTAAAACTTGCTATGTTATTATTGTATTATCTGTTCGTCAAACCAAACCCTTAGTTCAAACTCATTTTTATATAAAATTTTATAAGACTTCATTAAGGCATTAAACTTCGTTTTCAGAGAGAATAAGCAAATTGAAAAGTACATTATTTTATTTGTTATATGGCCACATCGAAGGTGCTTGACATGGGGTAAGTGAAAGTAAACCTCTATTTAGGATAATTTATTTACTCGGTCTTGTAAAGCCGGATACAAAAGTAGATTATACACTGGTCAAAGTATATACTCACTGTAAGTAGCCATCTTTTCACTGTAAGTGGGAACGATCAGGCTGAAATGTTTGCTGAGGGATCTTAACATCGATTTCCTTATTGGGACTGGATAGTAGCCAAGCACTTAAAGAGATAACTTCCTCTAACGCTCCAAGTTGAAAGGAAAGTAAGCTCCGATTCCATAAATCCAAGTTTGACCGGGTCGAAGAGTAAAATAAAACTCACTAATGCATTCCACCGAACAGAAAATTTCGAAAATAGCTGATGTTTAATTTCAGGTAATAAACATGTTTGTTCTATTATTTGACATCTGTAGGACCCCGCCTTTGACCACATTTTGAAATAGTGCTTTCTCTTCCATGAGACACATTCAGCTGAATATCATATTGCTGCCTAAATCGCTTGCTCGACTTGGTGTATTATATAACATATTCTCTGATACCAGGAGCATACCTTTACAAATGTTGCTACAATTTCTCTCTCTAGAAAGGTTTAAAACACAAAGTATATCAAGTTAGGAAATAATACCTGGAGTTCAGACTTACGTCATCAGAGATTATGAAAGTAATTAACTTCCTTTCAACCTGAAATAGCTTCAAGTTAGCAAAGTGGTAAGGATGAGGCACAATGTGCCCTAAATGTAGCAGGTGAACCAGATAACAGGAGACTGTCTGGCGTACGATAACAACTCAGACTTACGACGACATGGGCGAGTATTATTGTGATGAGGGAGAAGCTTTGGAGATATGTCTTGGTTTTTTCCAAAGAAGATGGTAGACTGGTCGGAGAAATAGAACAGGCTCAACAATTTCTTGCCGAAGCATTTAGCGCTGGTCATTGATTCATAGGCCAACAACTGTATATTGTACTTGTACCATGTGCTAACCAGCATCATGCGGCAATTGAGTAGTTACATTGAATAAAGCGTTAAGAGTTATTGGTCTCTATTGTCTGAAACACTAGAGAACCTCATTGACCAGCAAATTCCGGTTGGCAAGACGTTGCCTATCATTGTTGATGTAAGTCCAAAGACTTATTTTTTTTATATTCTGGGTTAATCTGGCCATTCCCTCCCTTTCACCATCAATACTTCTTTCGCCAATGGTTCTTTCATCATCCAAACCAAATCCAGCAAAGCCCCTTCAGCCATTATCTATTCAAGCCCTCAGTCCTTTCTCGTCGAACCCGCATTTGTCCCGTCTTCCTGGATCTTTCCCCCACATAAAACGACTTCCTTTGGAGAATTCTACCTTCAAAGAGAAATAAATTTATGGATTCCCTTCCCTTTTCCTATTTATGTCTCTTTTACACTTTCTGTATTCCATTCCCACTTTTTCTTTTGGCTCCACACATAAAGGTGCTCGTTATTTGTGTTTATGTATATACATGGCATCATTGTTTTAGTGATTCTGCTTTCTCCTTATTGTAGTGCCATTCTTTTTGTCAATGAACTTTTTTATTTTATTCCGACAAAAGCTCTTATAGTAGCGTCATCATGTCTGTCAAAGAACATATATATTTATGATGAGTTTCACGGGTGTATTTGAATAGTTTAATTTTTTAAGTTTATTAATAGTCACTTCCATAATATCCATCAAAAAAATATTTATAAATATATCAAGTATTTCAATAAATTCAAATATTTATTATTACAATAGTAAACCATCTATTAAGAAAAATCGTTCTCGATGAATAGATATTCTTTTGAAGAACGTGGTTTATAATATTCCATAATAGCTGAGAAATAGATAAAGGTTCAAGTATGGAGAATTTTGATAAACCCAGTTTTCTATTGGTTATTAACCGCCGCATTTTGTCTTAGGTAATTTCTGTAATATATTGTTACGTTATGTCCAAAAATAATAAACGTTGTTTATTAGAGTTCTTTTGGATCGCAAAATTAAACACACAAGCTTTATCACTGCACAATTTATTTGTAAATACACAACACACTAAGTAAATAATTCATAACTATTACTCGCAGTATACACTGATAACTTAACTGTTCTTCTTATTTGCACAGAACAATAACTCACGATCACTGAAGTTCACAAAACACTACACTGTTCTTTAAATAAACACTGTACCGAAACTAAAAACACTGTTCACTAAAGCTGTACTGAACGCATTGTTATTCACTTGAAAAGAGCTGAGAACAAACTAAACTCTTGAGCGAGCTGAACCGCTTTTATAGACGAGCGGCGACATCAAAGGAAACTGTCTAGTTCCCAGATGGGTATCGCTTAGAACATTCTTTGGCGACAAAGGTCCTACCTTCAGGCGGTTCCTTTCATCTAACTCGTACTTCTTAAATATGTGATTAACTCTGTTTGATGTTTCATTCACGTAGTTTTCGCAACACAATATTAACTGGAATGCCTCTGTGGCCCACCGATTAATGAATTCAAAGTACATACCACTTTCAACCCTCCAGGACTGTTTACTTAATATTATTTACAGTAAGTAGTAGCCTCTGAGATTGGACTTCTTACTCCCACTCAGGATCTTGAAAATAAAAAGTCCGTCACGCAGGGGCTGCGTAAACTAAGCAGATTTCCCTCGTGAAGTTTAGTAATAGATAAATATACATACTGCTAACACAACACCACCATGAATAAATACAAACGGAAATAAGAAATGTTTCATCCAATTTCAATAACCTGCCGACAGCAAGCTTAGGTTAGAAATGTAAAGAAACGGGTCTGCTCGCTTCACACCGGAAAGAAAAACAATTACTGAAATATATCAGAATATAACATATTAATTTTATTGAGAACTATTTACTATATCTAGTACTGTAATTAATAATGAGTCAGAATAATTGTTATCTCAATCAATCAAATATTAATAGTCCAAAACCTTAAGACCGGGACATGTTTGCATGTATCTCGTATAATAAATGTCTCTTGAATGCAATTTGTGGTATTTAAACTTCGAATAATGTAATTAATTATGCAGTAGAGTATTGTTTATGTAACATGTGTAGAAGTGGCGGTTTGCTGGCTGAAAACTAATTCCAAATACGTATATCGGTTAATATTCAAGATAGAGAATAAATATATAAAACAATATGTATGTAAATTGTGCTAAATTAAATATTTCATATGATATAACGTTTTTCGTTCCATTTTAGGGGAGAGAAGTGTTTTTAATTCGTGAAAACGAAAGGTTATGTAAATCTGTGAAGGCAATGATCCGCTCTTAGTGTTTGGTTCTTATGCCAAATTTCTGTCTTATACTTTGCTGATGTTAACCGCACAACGACTTCGTTTAAATATGAATTTTTTTACCTTTTTGTTGTAGAAATTGTGAATCAATATTAACAAAATAAATGAAGTGACTTTTAGCAGGTTTCCCTTGGGACAAATCAGCTCATGAGGTGAAAAGAAAACTTCCGTCAATTCAATACAAGCTCAATTGCTGATTTCACTTAGAGGAAATCTGCTTTAGGAAAGAGAGTTATAGATCAAGATATCAATAAAAACTTAAGCAGTTAAAGAGTATTTCGTTAGAGGTAAGTAGATAATATTTTACTAGGGAACTAAAAATCTAATTTTAAAATACATGCTTTTATTTCCATTAAAAATTATATAAATTAGTTTATTGACAAATCTTTTTAGTTTTTGTATTGCATGACTAGTTCTTTAGTGGGATTTGCTTTTGAATCATCATGTTCAGAAATCGGTACACAGAGATCTGGTCTGCCGATTAGAGATTCATTTAAGACCTCATTAAGACATGAATATTAATTCTCAGTTATAAATTAATAGACTGTTAATCCCTTTATTAGGAATAGTAAAATTAATGTAAGTCAGTGTTGTAGCTTATTCCGGCTGACTAAGCCGTTAGCCTGGAAGAGCAGCTGACTCAGCGCAACCTGAGTTCTAGGAAGAGGCAGTACATCATTTTCTTATCTTAGCTGCAGACCTCTTCAAATAGGCATTCTTCCCTCAGGGCAGGTTATTTTGCATGGACAGCGCTACACCCAATCAAGGACCATGACCTCTGCCCCCTTCATACTTAGCAGGTTTCCTTTATAGGAAATCAGCTATTATGGTTCTTCACATGACGCGATTTTCGAAAACATTCCCCAAATGTCTATCGATGCTACTAAGAAGATGGGGCTCAGGTTGGCAGTGTGAGTTAAGGCGTTGGTCTTAATCTCATATGGTAGACGCGGAGTGGCGGGTTCGATTCCCGCCCTGGGCAGTAGAACTTTATTTATTGACGGACTCATTAAAGAAACTCCTTAGTCCCAGCCTGGCTAAAAAAGAGTCATAACCTGTAGATAACCCGTCCCATCCATTCTCTCTCTCTCTCTCTCTCTCTCTCTCTCTCTCTCTCTCTCTCTCTCTCTCTCTCTATCTCTCTCTCTCTCTCTCTCTCTTTCTCTCTCTCTCTCTCTCTCTCTCTCTCTCTCTCTCTCTCTCTCTCTCGATCTCTCTCTCTCCCTCTTACTCCCCCCTCTCTCTCTCCCCCTCTCACTCCCCTCTCTCACTCTCTCTCTCTCTCTCTCCCTCTCTCTCTCTCTCTCACTCTCTCTCTCTCTCTCTCTCTCTCTCTCTCTCTCTCTCTCTCTCTCTCTCCCTCTCACACTCTCTCTCTCTCTCTCTCTCTCTCTCTCTCTCTCTCTCTCTCTCTCTCTCTCTCTCTCTCTCTCTCTCTCTCTCTCTCTCTCTCTCTCTCTCTCTCTCTCTCTCTCTCTCACTCTCTCTCTCTCTCTCTCTCTCTCTCTCTCTCAACACACTCTCTCTCTCTCACGCTCTCTCTCTCTCTCTCTATCTCTCTCCTCTCTCTCTCTCTCTCTCTCTCTCTCACACACATACACACACACACACACACACACACACACACACACACACACACACACACACACACACACACACACACACACACACACACACTCAAGAATAGCGATTAAATGCCGAGCTGTTCACAACATTTACGATGTTGCAATCTAATGAATTAATGAGATAAGATAATCAATAAAAATATGTCTAAACCACTGTCACATGATTTCCACTTGACCCAATTCTTTCTTTCTATCCTTTGGATCTCTAGAGTATTTATGTTTGAAGTAATTTAAACGTCTCGGGATTATAAACAATTTTTTGAGTGTGCTAACTAGTCCAGTCGGATATATTAAGAAAATTTCATTGATTTCTTAGTTCATTACAAAGTACTTTTTTAATTTTAATAAAAATCCTGATTAATTTCAACATTCTTGCCTCAAAGAAAAACGTTGTCAACTATAAAGTGTGAAATAAGATGACATATGTTGTTAAACTGATATTCGAGTTTCTATTTCTCCTCTAATATGAAGACTATGTGTCTACCACTTCTAATTTAAGTTGTATATAGACACAAATGGACCTCGTTTCCCCAAAGGTAGTTTCTCAGTAGCCTTCAATAGCTCATTCCCCTCGAAGGAAAACTGCTAAAAGGAAGTTGTTAAAATGATTCCCTCCTCTTCATAACATGAATGATTAAACTGAGAACAAATTTACATTTGTTCTAGTTATAGAGAACGCTCATGATGGGTCAGGCTTGTTCTGCTGAATAACATGTTTTAGCAGATTTACGTTAAGAGAAATCAAACTGTTGAGGTTGTACTGATGGCGTGATTCTCTTTTGATTCCTTTCCGAATGTCGGGCTTGAGACACGCGTCTTTCAATTTAATACGAATCGCTTTTGTAATTTAAACTTAGCTTACTTTAACAGGGCTTTTATCTTCACCATCTTTATCAATTCCTTACGGATTCTTCTCAAGTTATGGATGCTTAACCTTCGCAAATCCCGTTGAAGAACATTAAGCCAGGATCACACTCTTTTCCCACTTCTTGGTTTTCAACAATCTCACCCTGTCCTGAGCTCCATCAAAATGTCATCAAATAACCATCGATCCTACCCAGGAGATGACAAAAATATTGCCGTTCAAGTTTATAAGTTTTATGTTGACTCGGAGAAGTGGGAGTTTAGAGAAGTAATAGAATGTAGATTTGCTTGTATCAGCATTATTATGAGTTAGATAAAAAATGTTTATCAACTTTGTTCATAAAAAATTATATTATGGTTATTTTTCTGGGCATATTCTATAAACTGAATGTAAACTGTTATAGTATTTTCAGCCTTGGGGCTCACTGCTGATCATGTGATTTTCATTTGAGGCTGCTGGATCGTGAGTCATCTCATATGCAGATTAAATATTAAGTCTTGTTTATGTAGGGTTCTAATTAAGGGAGCAATTGAGGTTAGAATATGATATGACGTCAACAATGCTTCATGTCAGCAGAATGTAAATGGGCTTATTTTCACGGACAATATTTTCATAGCACATATAATTTTAGGTTCGCCATACGTTGCTAATTTTAGCAGATTTCCGTAATGGAAATCATCTAATGAGGTCGTACTCATGAAGCGATTTTTGAAAAATGTCGTCTAATGTCCCCTACCCAGGAGATGGCGAAAATGAGATCCGATCAAAATTATATATATTTGACTGTTTACTCCCTAGCGGTCTCCAGGGGGGGCCTGTTTTGTTTGACAGTTACCAAATTTGATATTTAATCGTTTTATGTGAAAAGAGAAATCAAGTTAGTTAATGGCTGAAATCGGACCAGCGGGGAGGGGTAGGAGGGGATTTAGAGGGGCCAATTTAGAAAGTTCGAAATATCTTCGTCTCTATACGTCAGATCGAAGAAATGTATAGAACCAATCTTATTGGAAATTGGATAATCCATAAATATTGTTTTATCCGTATTTCCGGTATAATGAGTATTAACCGAGATATTTGGATTTTCCAGTTTTCGGCTTTCAGTAAACCCCCACTCCTACTCAATTCACATTAATAATAAGTTGTTATATCATGTATCACTTCATTTCTAGGTTAAATACCAAATATTGTTTTCATTGAACTTTTACATTGTGAGAAATATGCAAATACCTTCTTTTGACTGTTCTTGGATTACTAAAATTTGAGTGATTATAAATTATTCTGTTTCATTATAAATTCCAGCACTACTAGCTATAGTAGATAGTTTTCGATAAAATTGATATGTTATATTCAGATATATTTCGGTAATTTTTTTTTCTTTCCGGTCTAGAATAGTTCTATCTATCTATTCAGCACTTTGAGGCTGACTGACCTGCTTGTTTACAATTCAGACCCTTTCCTTTGCGGAGATTATTAAAATGTAAATTGACTGAATCATTTTTCATTACCGTTTGTATTTATTCACTTAACATTCCCAGTATGTTATAGATTTATCTATTATAAGCCATCCCATGGGAAATCTGCTTTGTTTACACAGCCCCTGTGTGACGGAAGTGATCTATTTGGGTGTAGTGCTGGACTCCTTTGTTGGCTTTTTCTAGGAAGATCTCTTAGACCAAACTGATAAGGATCTGATGAAATAGAGAGCATTGTCAGTAAGTCGGGAACATCCTTCTACGAGATAATGATTTTTCCACAATAGTCGAATTGTCGTTGATTGCTCTAACTACTTCTCTTGATTGTCAAGCGGGTGCTCTTTTAACGATGTGACGCATAAAATATATCAGCTGTTACAGTCTTTCGTTCTCCCAAACATATGTTGCACATGCTATTTTTTTTAGCAAATTTTGCTTAAGGGAAATCAGCTATTGAGATTGTTCTCATGACGCAATATTCAAAACATTTCTTCAAATGTCAATCGATCCTATCTAGTAGATGACGAAAATGAGGTGCGTTCAAAATTATATATATATATATATATATATATATATATATATATATATATATATATATATATTTGTCTGTTACCATTCAAGCGGTCGCAATCATTGTTTGCTCGATAATTAGTCGATAAATGTCAAAATAATGATCAAGTTCGTTAACGACTGAAATCTGACCGGGGGGGGGGGGGTTAGAGGGGTAGAATTTTTAAAATTCGAAATATCTTCCGTTATTATGAGTCCGATCGAAAAATTGTATAGAATCAGTCTTATTGCAAATGTATTTTTCTGTAAATATTGTTATATACATTTATTTCCCAACTTCAATATTAACTGAGATATTTGTAACTTTCAGTTTTCAATTGTCAGTAAACCACCACACCTACTCATATCATATAAACAATACTCTGTTACATAATGAACCACTTTCTTTGAAACATAAATACCAAATATTGTTCTCATTGAACTTTTACTTTTTAAGATAAATATAAAAACGTGGTGTACTTAAGAAATTTGCTTAGTTCTTTTTTTTTCTTTTTACCAGATGCAATGACAAATTATACTGGACACCTTTCTGCAGCCGTCACTTTATATGTTGATAATATGTTGCTTTCAAACAATACGTTTCTCTTTCATCAAATCGTTATATTTTCTAAGAAGCGATAAAGGTTTCTCAAGCAACGTTCAAACTTTTCCTTAATGTTCTAAGATACTGGCTACAGTTTTGATTTTAACTTCTTCCCGGTTACAATTGTCATAACTGAATGTTCAAATATGTTATTCAATAAAAAAATAAATAAATAAAAACAGGCATATTTTTGTTACTCAACCATTGTTTAAAAACGTTTTGAGAAAAAGTCCGTCACGCAGGGGCTGCGTAAACTAAGCAGATTTCCCACGTGAAGTTTTACAATAGAGAAATCTGCCCTATGTCAAGTGTAGTAAGTAGTAAGGGATCACTAAACTTATACACGAGGGATGAATAGTTACGAAAACGGCCGCCAGAGCTCTCTTCGGAAAGTACCAAACAGCTCACTCCTGCCGACCAATGCAGAATACAAATGCAAATATCTCGGTTATTATTCAAGATACAGAATAAATGTATAGAACAATATTTATAGTAAATTTAATTTGCAATAAGATTGATTCTATACAATTTTTCGATCCAACGCATAATAACGGAGATATTTCGAATTTTCCGTAAACCCCCCCTCCCACTGGTCCGATTTCAGCCATTAACGAACTTGATCTTCCTTTTTACATAAAACGATTAAATTCCGAGTTTGGTAACGATCAAACAAAAATTGCGACCACTAGAGCGTTAACAGACAAATATATATATAAAATTTTGAACGGACCTCATTTTCGTCATCTTCTGGGTAGGATCGATGGACATTTGAAGAAATTTTTCGAAACTCGCGTCATGAGTACGACCTCAATAGCTGATTTCCCTTAAGGGAAATCTGCTAAAATGTGTTAGTGTCCGAGTGTGTGTGCACCGTTGTACAACATAACTTAGTAATCTTTGTCAAGACGATAAGTTGGTACTTATCGCTTATCGGGAGGCCATCCATTTAAAGAATATTATTAAATCATATTAAAAAAACACATTATTATTTAAAATAACTTCTAGAATTTGTTTGAATGACAAAATGTAATTATAAATTAGTTAGCCCAAAACTGAACGATAAAGCGGTCGTCCCAGGCCGTCGTCTGCCACATGAACTCAGCAAGGTATCTATCCAAGTGGTGTAATAAACACCAAGAGTTGCTAATAAACGATCACTCATTTTCTGATAACAGAAGAAATAGAATGACTAAGATAACCTAGTCAAGTATAAACAGCCTAAAGCGATAGCAATAACACCGAATACAGATACGCGGTTTTGAACGAGTAAATATTTTTTGTAAATAATGAGTTACCTTCCGTTATCCATTTTGTCATTTATAAATTCTAGAAGTGTTATTTGAAATAATAAATTGATTTTCTTTTAATCATGATTTAGTAATCGTCTTTAAATGGGTTGCCCCCCCCCCGATAATCGATTAGTTTTTAAAACGAATGGAAAAGAAATAACGTCGTTTGCAAACGTGTACAAATTAAAATATTTTATAGAAATCGCAAAGATATATTATCTTGATTTTGTATTAAATCGCATTTATTGATCTCATGTTCATTTTTTAAATTCTAATTTAAGGTTATTTCCCTGCCAGAAGAGGTCCAGAATGAGAAAATAATTTGTTAATGGCTCGCTTATTAGCGTAACAGGATTGAACGGGCAGCTTATCTGATTTAGACTTTATTTATTTTCTTTAGCATAAGCAAACATTATAATCCTTCTAGCCAGACATATAACTCTCCTAAATATCTGTCCTAAATTCATCGTTTTGAACATAGATTTTACACACCTAACAATAAGAATGAAGTCATTGTGATCCCGAAATACTTCTAAATGCTATAGTCATGCGTTTGGTTTTAGAAAAAAAGAGCTTCCTCTGAGAGGTGTGAAGTACAATCTGAATTTAAGTAAGCACGTTGCTTCTTTCCGAAATGTTCAAGGGCTTTGTGGCTCTCATCATCGAACATCCTAACCAGAAATATTTCAGGACTGTGGTCCGGGGTGCGAGAGAAACAGAAGATTTACAATTTCGAAGAAATCATAACATCACGTACTGCGTGCTGTTTCAATGATGTAGGACATCTTTCTCGCTTCAGAACTGACTTCATAGTCAACGGATATTATTGGAATATATTGGGCTGAGTATTTATCTTTCTTGAATTTCACGTCTTGAAAACCGCTGTTTATTTCGGAGGGTAAGATATATGTTCACAGATAGCTTCATGAAGGATGAAACTTAAGTAATGCCTGATCTAGTAGGCATAAACTGAGATCGATCACTTGTTGAAGCCGTTTATAGCGGTCTCAAATTTGGTTAAAAGAATGTCAATTTTTCACTGGGCGTTATTTGGAATTATAACTTTTACGGACTTCGCCAAAATATGAAATGTGTAGGATTTAGGTGTGAACGTTAAAAAAATCAGTTTTGTCGTCGGAGATTTGGATACCGAGCTTCGAGGGGCATTCTTCGGGTTCACGCTATTAGGATTATTACAGAAACGAACGAGAGATTCAGGGAAAGAGACAGTTAATGTTTGGGTTTGTTATATTGTTCCAAGCGTTACCCTAAACGAAGACCAAAAGACTTCAATCTGGACGTACAAAGTAGGTTTCATTTCCTCTACAATGAGTTTTTATTTAGACAAAGTGCACTTTCAGAGTAACAGATCCATCTCCAGGTCCTGGAAAGACCTTTAGTGAGCAGCATCACCACCAGGAACCAGAGTAGCCCACGGGGGGATCCAGATTGATTCGTTTCTCTAGCACCCAACTTCTCTGGAAGAAAAGATTTTATTTTTATACTCAACACACAGATAACCTTCTGGAAGTCTGAGGGCAAGGGAAGGCCATCCATCACCTTGCTAAATTCTCGTTATAACCTCAAGGGTTTGAATTCTATTCCTAAAAGATTGGTTACACGCATGTATATATTTATAAGAATGGTCTTTTTTTCCCGAGAGCATCGAATCATTCGATAGGGATCGTTTATCGGAAACAATGTGTTCTATAATTGTTTCGGCTTCAAGATAAAATATTTATAAACATAATTATCCCAAGGCAAACCCGTATCATTAGTTGAGAAACTAATACTATCCATATATTTTGTACAGTTGACTAGTTGCGTAACGGAGCTAGCCAAAACATTGTGTCGCTAGACAAACAACTTTAATAATCAGCCCTTCGCAAGTACCTATGGCCTCTGGTAGCGTCTAAAATATTTATGACTGGTGCAATTACAACACTGTCGACACCTGACTGTTTATTATTTCATTTGAACCTTATTTGCTTTGTATAGAGAGTTAGTTAGCAACTTAGGTCTTAAATGACGTAGAGAATCGTTGGTTACAGACTACGGAAGCACTGAATCAATCAAGTAAGTGTGCTTACAGTTTCGACCAACTTCGGTACTCTTCTTCAGAGCAGTATAGCTTCAGGGAGGGCGCAGAATCTCACTTTATTACAGGATTACTTTAAATCCCATTTATAACGCTCGCTATTGAGATTTTCGAACATTTTCTTCAAATGTCCATCGATCCTACTAGATGACGAAAATGAGGTCCGCTCAAAATTGTGTATATGATATATATATTATATATATATAATATATATATATATATAATATATATATATATATATATATATATATATATATATATTTGTCTGTTACCACTCTATGTCTGCAATTTTTTTTTTAATCGCAACCAAATTCGATATATAAGCGTTTTATGTAAAAAGAAAGATGAAGTTCGTTAACGGCTGAAATCGGAGAAGGGGAGAGGGATTCAGAGGGGAGGAATTTCGAAAATTCAAGATATCTTCATTTTTATACCTCGGATCGAAAAAGTGTATAGAACCAATGTTATTGCAAGTAATATGTTCCATAAATGTTGTCATATACGTTTTTTCACTACGTTGATTATTAACCGAGGTATTTGCATTTTAGCAGATTTCCCTTAAGGGAAATCAGCTATTGAGGTCGTACTCATGACGGAATTTTCGAAATTTTTCTTCAAATGTCCCTCGATCCAAAACTATATATATATATATATACATATATATATTTGTCTGTTTGTCTAGTGGTTGCCATTTATGTTTTGATCGTTATCAAACGCGCTATGTAGTCCTTTTATGTAAAAAGAAAGAACAAGTTCGTTAACAACTGAAATCGAATAGGTGGGAGGGGGGGGGGGGGTTAAAGGGGAGGATTTTCGAAAATTCGAAATATCTCCGTTACTATACGTCGGATCGAAAAATTGTACAGAATCGATCTTATTGCAAATTAAATTTACTATATCTATTTACTATCTTGAATATTAACCGAGATATTTACATTTTTTATTAAATCTGGGCGGCTAACGCACGGGTGACTTTCCCGCCAAAAGCTAGTTCGGCCGTTTCCTTAACTACTCGTCTCTCGTGTAATTTCACTATTGTAAAACTTCACGTGGGAAATCTGCTTAGTTTACGCAGCCCCTGCGTGACGGACTTTTTTAGTATTGGGCTTACAGTAAACTCCCACTCCTATTCATGTCATATTAACAATAAGCTGGTATGGAGCACGTTATTTGAAGCCTAAATACCAAATATTGTTCAAGTCGTACTTTTACGCATTGAGATAAACGCAAGTATGTGATCCACGTGGGAAATCTGCTTAGGAAACGCAGCCCCTGTGTGAGGGACTTTTTTTCATTGATTGAGTACTTCTGTAGCCGATACCCAGGATATCTGGGTAGTACGTGATATGAATTATTTTTAATTTTAAGGAAACCATTCTTTAAAAAAAAAAAAAAAAATCTTGTAAGATCTTCAACATTTTTATTTTCAAGCGACACATTTTCACCAAATGTGATGAAAGCTCACCACTGACGATAAAGCTGACTCCGAATAAATCCACCTTAACACAGCCATTTCTCTATTTCTAAAAGGAAAAGGGAAAAAATAGAGAATGTAACGAGGCACCTCACGAGTTTGCCCTGGCTCCAACTCAAGGTCGTTAAGAAAGACATCGCTTCAAAATTCCCTCCTTTACAATATCTCTCGAACGGAAAAGTCAACTAAGGAAAACTCAGAACAAAAGTACATAAGTTGTATCAATTAGCACGTTGTAAAACTATCCAATTAATAGAACGTTAAGTATCGTAGAGAATTATAGCAGTATTCTCTTAAAGGAAGTTAGCTGCTGACTTTGTACATTTGAAGCGATGTTCGAAAAATGTATCCAAACGTCAATCGATATATAAGGATAAAAATAATTAATTTAAACGTGTAATTAATACCATATTTAAATGTATAATGTAAAATTAAATGGTATGTAGTCGTACATCACAATATAATCCGACTTGTAGGAACGGAGTTTAAACAACAGGTAAAATGTGTTTTTCTTTTTATACCATTTCCACTTACTAAATAACCTGGAATCTCAATTAATTCACTAGAGTCTCTACATTTTTTAAAGAATTGGTCTTATCTTATTACATTGACTTGTGCTAATTGTAAATCTACTAAGAAGAATACTTTTTTCTCCTACACATTTTTTTTTTTACAGAAAGGATAAAGACTAGGTTATAGAAACAAACCTAAA
Organism: Riptortus pedestris; assembly: GCA_019009955.1. Classification (NCBI taxonomy): domain Eukaryota; kingdom Metazoa; phylum Arthropoda; class Insecta; order Hemiptera; family Alydidae; genus Riptortus; species Riptortus pedestris. The sequence goes on along the minus strand of CM032229.1, from coordinate 38,776,021 downwards.
GTTTGCTTATTGATCCTAACATTAGCTAATGAGGGGATATCTTTTAATAACTTATGAAAAATTAAAATCATTGGAATAAGCCGTTTCACGTTATATGGGGCTTATTGCTAACGTGCAATGGCGAAAAATGGGGATTATTGGAGGCAGAAAATTTAACAATGCAAATATCTCGTCTACTATTCAAGGTAGACAAAAAAAGTGCGTAATACAAAATTAATAGAGAATTACATTTTAAATAAGATTAATTTCGTACAATTCATGGATCTGACTTATTATAACGGAGATATTTTTAATTTCGAATTTTCCTTTCATTGAAACTACTCGTCCACCCTGTCCGATTTCAGCCATTAACAAACTTGATATATAGTTTTACATGAAACACTTACATTGAGTTTGGTACCGACTAATCAAAAATTGCGACCGCTAGAGCGGTAACAGACAAGTATAAATATGTGTATTTGTGTGTGTGTGTGTGTGTATTTATTTCTCCGTTGGCATTATGGAGCATTAAGATCTTTAGTCGCCCCGGCCTGCCATTCCACTACCACCGTGACACTCCTGCGCTAAGGTAGTGAACAGGTAAACTAACATTGCAGTCGCCGACCATGCTGGTTGTTGTTACACTGCTAAAGTCAGATGCTGCACCACTGATCTAAGGGTGACCATTGTAATGAATTTCATAAACCCATTATAAATGGCTATATATTTTATATTGTAAGTATTCCCAGCAGAGAGAACATTAAGATTATTAACGGAAGGATCAAAAAGGTCAAACACCTCCACCAGCCAGCACAAATCCAGAGTTAAGATTATTATTTTTGAATACTTAAATGTCTAAAGTAATGTGTATTTAAATAGTGTTTTAATTGTAATATAGTATAAGTAGAGATAAGTGTCCCCCATTATATTATTAAAAGATGCCTCTTCATTTTGATTAATAATTTTTATTGGCTAATATTTTGATAATAAATAAATTTATATATATTTAGATTTTGGCTTGAGTCGATTGTTGTTCAGCCCTTCCTAAATTCTTGTTAGTGATTTGGTAGTGGAATTTTTCATCTCTTTCAGCTACCACTGCCTTTCGCCGCAGCCAGATCGCAACACCATAGTACTTACTTAATATGTACATTTTAGCAGATTTCCCTGAAGGAAAATCAGCTATTGAGGTCGTACTCATGATGCGAGTTTCGAAAAATTTCTTCTAATGTCCATCGATCCTACCCAGGAAATGACGAAAATGAGGTCCGTTCAAAATTATATATTCGCAATTTTTGTTTCAAGTTTGTTAATGGCTGAAATCGGACCAGTGGGAGGGGGGGATTAGAGGGGGGATTTTTGAAAATTCAAAATATCTCCGTTATTATGCGTCGGATCGAAAATTGTATAGAATGAATGTTATTGCAAATTAAATTTACTATAAATTTGTTCTGTATCTTGAATATTAACCGAGATTTTTGCATTCGTATTCTGCGTGTGGTCGGCAGGAGTCGGCTATGTTCGGACTTTCCGCCGAGAGCTCTGGCGGCCGTTTCCGTAACTATTCGTCCCTCGTGAATAGGTTTAGAGGTTTCTTACTACTACAGTTGTTTTTAGGCAGATTTCTCTATTGTAAAACTTCACGTGGGAAATCTGCTTAGTTTACGCAGCCCCTGCGTGACGGACTTTTTTGTTTTCAGCTTTCATTAAACCCCCACTTCTACTCATTGGATTTTTACTTATAAAGACATTAAATATATGCTGAGATAAGATAACCAGTTAATTAAAACTACATATTTCAGTGCTCTTTAGCTCAACGCCTCGTCAGGAGTACAATCATTAATATTAATACCTGAGTCAGCCTATGACCTAGGAAGACATTATTTCTCTAGGCCAGCTCGTCTTTGTGTCTAAGGAGACACATTTTGGTGCCAAATGGTATAGTAAGTCGATACATGGCTACAATTGAAAATAACTTTTATGTCATTTTAAGTAATGAACACAAAACACGTAGAGTTTATAAATTCTGAACCTTTATCTAAAAGTAATATCAGATTAGTGTTGTTGGGTAATTGGTGACTCATCTATTCCCATATGTAAGGTCAGAAGTTATCTGTCACATTTCTTCAAATGTCGCCTTTCGTAGATCATCGTTGGAGATGCTCAGAGAGCATGTGAGTACACTCTCCGAAGACGCAGTTCAGGCTAATCCAATCACGCTTAGCTGCCAATCGCTGCGGCTCTTAAAGTAACTCATTTTAATATTCTAATCGAAAGATAGCATGATTTGTGAGTGGCCTACAAACCTGGAATACGGACTGAATTTATGAGTGAGATAGTGTAATATGAACGATAGCTGAGTTGATGAAAGAGGCGAGGGGAGATGTTGGCGAGTATCCGGCCTTGGCTTACGTCAGCTCACTTACTCGCCACCCGCTCCGCATTCTTCCCTAGGGCCAACCTCACTCTGCGAACCCTTCCCCTCGAACGATTCTTCATAATAGCTCACAGGTCTGTCTCAAACACCCGATTCTTTTGACTTCGTTCATTTCGAAAGAACTAACTTCATTGTAGCAACTTTCCCTTAGGGGAAATCAACTATTGAGGTAGTACTCATGACGCCCTTTTCGAACAATTCCCTCAAGTGTCCCTCGATTCTACCTATAAGATGACTAAAATAAGGTCCGTTCAAAAATGATATATATATATATATATATATATATATATATATAGATAGATAGATAAATAGATAGATAGATAGATAGATAGATAGATAGATAGATAGATAGATAGATAGATAGATATACATGTCTGTTACTGCTCTAGCGGCTGAAATTCTTATTTGATCCTAACCAAGCTCGATATATAAGTGTTTCATACCAAACTAAATAAGTTCGTGAATGCAATAAATCAAAAGTCCGTCACGCAGGGGCTGCGTAAGATAAGCAGATTTCCCACGCGAAGTTATACAATAGAGAAATCTCCATACGAGAGCCGAATAGTTACGGAAACGGCCGAACTAGCTTTTGGCGGGAAACACACTCCTCCGTTATCGGCCCTCATTTAATAAAAATGCAGATATCTCGGTTAATATTCAAGATAGAGAATAAATGTATTGAACAATATTTATAGTAAATTTAATTTTCAATAAGATTGGTTCTATACAATTTTTCAATCCGACGAATGGTAGCGCAGATATTTCGAATTTTCGAAAATCCCCCCTCTAAACTCCCCATTAATTTTTCGAAAATCACGTCATGAGTACGACCTCAATACCTGATTTCCCTTAAGGGAAAACTTCTAAAACCACTGGAAGGGGGAGAGTTTAAAGAGAGAGAGGAATTTTGAAAATTCGAAATATCTACATTATTATAAGTCGGATCGAAAAATTGTATAGAATCTACCTTATTCCAAATAAAATGTACTATAAATATTTGTATATGCATTGTTCTCTACATTTAATATTAACGAAAGATGTATGCATTCTTTTAGTTATCAGTGTTCTATAAAAACTCATGACATATTAGCAATAATCTGTTATAACATGAACAACTCTATTCCAAGATTAAATACCAAATATTGTTTCCATTGAACGTTTGCTACATACAATTGATATACATACAAATACGTTGTGTACTGACTAATGAATTAAGATTTTACGGTCGTTTTTCGAAAATGTTTATTTCTTCTATACCATACTAATTATTTAACTATTTAATTCAACACTAAACATGACATTAACATGACATTCATTAGTTAATAGCTGAAATCGGGTGTGTTATAGGGAGGGGGTTAAAAGAGAATTTTTAAAATTCAATAAATCACCGTCAGTTGAATTGGGAAGTGTTGTAGAACCATAACATGTACTAAAGCCCCCAATTTCAGGCATAAAAGGAATTGACCTTTGGTTTTACATGAAATGTTCTAACAAAAATGACTGCCACCAGAAGATTATATCATACACACACATCCGCTATAAATATATATTCGAACCGGCCACATCTATGTAGGATCAGTGGACACTCCAAGCAATTTTTCAAAAATCAAGTCGTTAGCCTAATTTTCTGTTTTCCTCAAAGGGAAATCCACTAAATAAAAACTTTGAAATCAACAGAAAACGACCCTTAGGGAGGAAATGCCAACTATTTTTCTCCCTAAACTGGAAGAAAATAGTTTAAGAGAAGAGGAAAGACAACTCTACTTAGCAAACTAATGAGTTAATTGATTTCTCAGCAGCTTTTGCATAGTTTGTGTAATTTAAACATTAATGACTAGCATAATGAAGGAGGTTATCCATTCATATTATACAAAGTAAGAAATTATATTTATAATAGAGTAATTTTTACACGTTATTTTTTACTTCTGCTGAATTCTTGATTTTGTGGAATTTCATTGTGATAATGAAAATTATTCGATTTTTTTTTTAGTATTACTAACCATAATTCTTCTTGGCCAAACAGACTGAAAATCATCTTCAAACCGAAAAAAAAACCTTTTATGAGCTATAAATAAAAAATAAATGGACTTTCCTAATCCAACTCACTCTCCCTCATTCATTCGACGAAGAAATCATAACAAAATAATAAAAGAAGAAGTTGTAACAATTAAATTAAAATTTATGAAACCTACATTGGAATATACTGAGAATGCTTCGGAACAACAGCCATTGAAGGACCAAGACCTGCCACCACACTTTTGATGGGAGGACATATGGATGAGTTTCGATGAGGCATCGGTAGAACGAACAGAGCACCTTCACCGAAGCCATTTATTTGAAAAAAAAAAATGTCGTGTGCTAGTTCCAGAACTATGAAGAGGCTAGAATTTTTTTTATAGGGTGATGCCATATTTTGTTATTTATTAATTATGCATAATTAGAAATAGTTAAGGTACTTTATGGTAGCTGAACTATAGATCTTGGAAGGAGGAAAGAAAAAACTGTAATCTAATGTTATGCTTTAGAAGTCATAATATTAGTGTGTTTGGTTCATTGATATTATAGTATCCGCATGTTCTTATCCCTTTACCAGTTGATTGTTTTGATTTATTTATTTATTTGTTTGTTAGAAAACAGCACAACATTGGCGATTTGCCCTAAGATAATTCAATTTCTAACAAGCTCTATATATATACAGTCAAAATTTGTTCAGATGAATTTTTTTTCCGACGTCATTCACTGCTTACCTTCTTCTTTTTTTTAATTGCTACGTGACAAGAGATTGATTAATAATATCATATTCAGAATTGCAAGATTGGTTTTCATTATTTTTGAGGTCTCAAATGAGAGTTGGGTTCTTGATAGCCTCGAATACGGACCACAGGTGGTTGAATTCTTTTAACGACCCCTCCCCCAATACATTTTAGAATGGGGTTTTTGAGTAATTTCCAAAAGCCCTATTTTGATTAATTCTCTATGTATATTAAATGATCAAATTTGTGGGCAGTGTTCCCTATTATAAAAGTAATTCTATTTTATTTAGTACAACTTATCGATTCCTTTCGTTTGTGTTTATTTATTTTTAGTTAATGTTATTTTCATATGTTCTACAGCCTTGGTGCTCTAAAGGGTCATCGTGTGTCTTCCAGATTGCGTAACAACACAAAGATTGTGTCCTTAAGATGCAATTAGAAGATTTATCGTAAGGGATGTCAAGCTGCTGAAATTTTCTTTTGATCATGCCAATAAGACGACGAAAATGCGATCCATCCATATATATATATATATAAGTGCATACATAAGACAATTTTTGTTATATCGTTACCGAGCTCCGTAATTATACGTTTCTTGCAAACTGAACCAAGAGGAGTGAGAGAAGGAAGAGAAGCGATAAAAAGTTGTTACTAGTAGTAGACTGAAAAATGTTATATAACCAACCAATCATGTTTATAAAGCAAGAAACTGCAACTAGTGTTCTCTACCACGAATATTTACGGAGTTACGAGTTTATTTATCGTTTTCAGACCTCGTTTCAGTAGCCCCTCTTGCTATAATTAAACAAATAGTGCTCACCTTAGGTTTCAAACTTGCTTAAATAAGGCTCTAACTAAAGGAAAAATATCGAATGAAATATGATAAAATTCCATTCCGGAACCGGAAAATCTGATTAGTTTGTGTAGCCTCTACGTGAAGGAAATTCTTTGGATATGTGCTGAGAACCATTGAATTTCGGCCAGGGACATGTTTTGACTATAATTAATACAATATTAATTTTTTTCAATAAGTGGTGGAGTAATTTGTGACCCATTTTGGCTACCTAGGATCTGATTGTCTTTAACAGATTACATAATTAACATATTATAAGATGGTTTTGGGCAGCTGAAGAATGGCGGACTGTACATCAAATTATAAAACGATTGTTTCGGAATATTTTGGTTGTAGTTTGAGAATGACTAGTAAGGTGAGAATGGGAAGTGAGTAGAGTGGGAAAATAGCCGTCCACGTGGCGAGATAATGCCGGGGAGAGGGTGGAGACCTTGTACTGCTGAGCAAGCGGCGGCGTTAGAGATTTTTAGCGGGGAAGGTTACCAATAACCTGCCAGGAGCTGCCTCCCTATCTCCGGCTTATAGAAGACCTACTACAATATAACCTCAGGGGTTAATTGAAAATAATTAAGAGAACCGGTCTAAAAAGTAAGAACGCTAGGAACGTAGCCTATTAGAGTAAGTCGCAGGGTAAAAGGCTTAAGCCAGGGCCAAGAAAATCTTTCATTTTGACAGCTCACCATCAAGTTTAAGTATGTGAGTGTGCGTGTGAAAGACAGATAGATAGTGCGAGCGAGAGCGAGTGAGAGAGCGAGAGAGAGAGAGAGAGAGAGAGAGAGAGAGAGAGAGAGAGAGAGAGAGAGAGAGAGAGAGAGAGAGAGAGAGAGAGAGAGTGAGAGAGGGAGCGAGAGAGAGTGTGAGAGAGGGAGGGGGAGAGAGAGCGAGAGAGAGAGAAGAGAGAGAGAGAGAGAGTGAGGGAGAGAGAGAGAGAGAGAGAGAGAGAGAGAGAGAGAGAGAGAGAGAGAGCGAGCGAGAGTGCGAGAGAGAACGAGAGAGAGAGAAAGAGCGAGAGAGAGAGTGACGGAGAGAGAGAGAGCAAGAGAGAGAGAGAGAGAGAGAGAGAGAGAGAGAGAGAGAGAGAGAGTGAGAGAGAGAGACGGGGAGAGAGAGAGAGAGAGAGAGAGAGAGAGAGAGAGAGAGAGTGCCGGAGAGAGAGAGAGAGAGAGAGAGAGAGAGAGAGAGAGAGAGAGAGAGAGGAGAGAGAGAGAGAGAGGAGAGAGAGAGAGAGAGGAGAGAGAGAGAGAGAGAGAGAGAGAGAGAGAGAGAGAGAGATGAGAGAGAGAGAGAGAGAGAGAGAGAGAGAGAGAGAGAGAGAGAGAGAGAGTGACGGAGAGAGAGAGAGCGAGAGAGCGAGAGAGAGAGAGAGAGAGAGAGAGAGAGAGAGAGAGAGATTGATAATAAATGTGATGTTTACTGATTTCGTAATTTCTCGTATTTAACAGTGAAAGAGCGGTTTCGTAGCAAGAGCTCCATCATCAGTGCTACTTAAGTTGGCTGATCTCGACTGAGGACTGAATCTCCGGAGACCATCTTCATCCCCGCATTGCTTGGATACTTACCTGGATGAGTCAACTGACTTAAGATGGTAATTTGAATAGAGCTAAAGTGCTCTCCAGTGCTGTTGCAGTGGACTTGGCAATGTTATTCATCCTTTTATATTATTTAGTTAATCCTGTTTCTGAAGTGGTAACACTTGGAGCAGCTTACCTGTCTTTTTAGGTGAGAAGGTTCATTGAAAATAGTTTTGTTACAGAAAAATAGTCATTTAATTTTAATCTTGTTATTTATTTAACAGAAATTAAAGACATCCATTAAAAGATTAGTCTACAACTCGTTGGATTTAGTCGTATTAAGTGTATACCTTTATCAGCAGCTTTTATAGAGGCCTCTTTGACTCTTTGATGGAGTTTTATTTTTACAGGATAAAATTGGGCATCAATAGGGTTTGTTGTCTTTAACGAGATCTGGATTACATCGAGATAAGATTTGTTCGCCAACCTCGGTGTGTTGCCCTTCCTCCGTGCAAATTGATGTAAACAATTATAATTATAGAACCTAACCTTCTTCTTGTGTACATTTTATCTTCGATAGTTTGATCTTTTTTTTTTTTTTTTCAATGGGGTTTTATCATCACAACCAAATCTGCGAACCATTAATTATATTTTGACAGAAAAGCGGAGGAAGTCAAGGTGTTAGCTCACGGATGTGCATAAACATCCGGGTTAAAACTAAACATGCAAGGCTTTGTCACTGTTACATTATTCTGACTTTTGATTGACAAGCTTCTACTCTATGTAAACTACAAGGTTTTTCGTACATAAATGATTACAGAAGAGAGCCAAAGTGTAAAATGATAAGAATTGTCTTCTTCTTAAGACTATCAACGTGTCCCAAAATCTCATTTTCCGTCAAAGCAGTTATACTCAATTCAATATAGTCAATAAAGTGTAGGAGCAAACTCATATGTCGGAAATGTCTGACAACTCCTTATCCCAATATGAAACGAAGTATGAGCGCTTGCGTGTGTGTGTGTGTGTGTGTGTGTGTGTGTGTGTGTGTGTGTGTGCATCTTAATTCCTAAAGGAATTTATCTACCCAAAAGGAAGATTAGCTATTGAATATCTACTTATGATTCGATTTTTGAATAATTTCTTCTAGTGTCGGTCGATCCTATGAGATCTTGAAAGAGACTACTCGGAGATGATGAAATTGGAATGAAAAACTATAAACATGGTTGAAGGGGAAAACATTAAAAATTAAAATTACTATAACAATTACTAAAATTAATTAGTTGTTAAAATTCCTATCTTATATAATTGATTGCCTTCATCAAGACCAACTTAATGGTGAACAAGATCTGAATATTGTAATTGAGTTAAATGCTAAAAGAAATGCTCATAATATAAAATACTCTTTCGGGAAGGAGAGTCAGAGATAGTACATAAACGAAATCAGACTATAGAATGATTCAACTTTTGAGTTATGATGAGGAATGAGTTTTATTTCAACCCAACTGACTGACAACCACTTCACACAAGGATAGCTCCAACAGCGGTACACAGAAAGGATATTCACCAATGTATTCTCCAGAACCAATCTCATTGCAAATTAAATGTATTTTAAATATTGTTATGTACATTTATTCTCTATCTTGAATATTAATCGAGATAATTGCATTTTTCAGCCTTCAGCAAAACCTCACTTCTACTCATGTTAAATAGAAAATACTCTCTTGTATAATAAACCACATTATTCGAAGATTAAATATCAAATATTGTTTTCAAGAGACCTTTATTATACGTGATACATGCAAATATGTTCTGATGAATCCCAATCCCCGTCTTAAGTTCTTGGTGTACTAAAATTTGTTTGATTGAGATAAAAATTATTCTGATTCATTATAAATTACAGTGCTAGATATAGTAACTATCTTCCAACAAAATTAATATGTTATACTCTAATACATTTCTGTAATTGTTTTTCATTCCGGTAAAAGATTGGCAGACATGTTTGTTTACATTCCAGACGCTTCCTATTGGAAGGTTTCTAATTATCGTTAGTATTTATTCTTTAATATTGACGGTGCTGTTGTTACCAGTATGTAGATTTATATATTGCTATTCATCACGAGGGGAATCTGTTTATTTTACGCATCCCCTCCGGACGGCCTTTTTATTTTTTCTATAGTTTTCGAACATAAGAACAATTAATGGAATTACTGTTAACTCTGAGGTAGAAGGTTATAGGAATGAGTTTGGGTGGATAGCTCCCACCGTGTGGTTCTGGATGAGAGAGGAAGGAGGATGTGAAAGAACGGTACACGGACGAAAAGAGCGGGTGTTGGGATTCCAGCTCTCATACAGAGCCGTTAGGAGAACCGTTCCCGGGAGCAGTTCCCTGTCCTGGAGCAGGCTCATATATACAGCCTAAAACTGGACTAAATCCTGTTTCATTTTGGCAGATTCCCCTCAGGGGAAATCAGCTATTGAGGTTGTACTCATGATGGGATTTTCGAAAAAAGTTAACGAGCCACCTATTTGCATTTACATCAGGCTTACTTAGAAATCCCACAAAATAATTAAAAGACAAGAACTTAACATAGGATTCGGACAACTTTACGGACTGCTAAATAGAATATCTCACTTGTCTACCGAAAGCAAACTAACAATATACAAGTAACCACTTCAAGCAATATGGACATACTCAATAGAAGTCTAGGGTTCAGCAAAACCTTCGAACATATGTAGACGCATCCAGGCGTTTCAATCCAAAGTCCTGCGCACTATAGTAGATGCTCCATATTACATTATAAACCACACCACCCAGCTCTTAATACTCCATTTATAAATGATCTAATTCCCTTAAGATTCAGAAAATTCCACTGCAGGCTAACCAATCATCCTAATGCAGAAGTCTTAGCCCTTTCCAGTACCACTCACCTTATTCCCCTCTACGGCGCCTCAAGATGAGACAATGGCCCAGAGATCACCTATAAGTGTAAAGTGAAGTGATAGCAGTGGCTATTTTCTTATCAAGTGTCATATTCATCCGTAGCTCTTGACTTCTTTGCCAGGCAGGGAGAAGCTGCTCATCTCATTGTGGAGTTTCTGTCGAGAGTGACGGAGGACGATTGAATTGTACATATCAAACATTACCAACTGCATTTAAATTAAGAGTGTAATATTCTTAATAAAATAAAATAATCTATTTGTATTTATCTCAAAACATAATAGTTCAATAAGAACAGTATTTGGTTTTTAGGCTACAAATAAAGTGATTCATAATATAATTTACGTTAATATAGCGTGAGTAGGAGTGGGGGTTTACTGAAGGCCGAGAACTAAAAAATGCAAATATTTCGGTTAATAATCAAGATAATGAAAAACAACATTTATAGAACATTAAAGTTGCAAGAAGATTTGTTCTATACAATATTTCGATCCGACTCATAATAACGGAGATATTAAGAATTTTCCTCCTCTAAACTTCCTATCCCACTGGTCGGATTTCAGCCATTAACGAACTTGAACGTTAGTTTTACATTAAACGTTTAACTATCGTGTTTGGTAACGCTTAAACAAAGATTGCTAAGGCTAGAGGGTAGGATCGATGGACATTCAAAGAAATATTTCACAAAATCGCATCATGAGAACAACCTCGATAGGTAATTTCCCTTGAGGGAAATTTACTCGAGCAGGGGCTGCGTAAACTAAGCAGATTTCGCACGCACAAGAAATTGATCTCAACGGCTTGTAAGTGTTGTTAAATCTGCTAAAAAGTAATAAATTAACAATTGTTATTTAAGTTGGTCATTGACACGTGAACATAAAAACACACAGTCCTCTTTAATCGCGTAGTTATCTGTATATAATACATTATATAAATCATTAGGAAATTGCCATTGTCAACATGTTTTAATAATAATATCTGAATGGGATTAGCAACTAATTCCCGTACCTGAATATTAGAATTGCTCAGTGCATTTTTCCGATTATACGGTATAATAATAAAAATAGAAATTATATTTATATATTAATGTATTTTCATATATAAATGAATCCAAAAAACCTCTCTTAGATGTGTCGACCTTCCGCAAGTGTACCCTCAATGGAAAGCCGATTTTGGACACATTTCGACGAAGTTTCCCATCGTGAAAAGCTCCGATACATAAATGTTGATTATATTTACTTGTGTTGCTAATTACATATTGCTGTTGATTAGTGATGAAAAAAGATGAATGGTAAGACCATTGATAGAGTGAGAGCTGTAGTGTCCTTGGTGCTAATCTGTTGCTGTTACATAAGCGGGTACATTCCGCGAGCCAGGCCATGTGATATCAGTAGAGGGGAATTTATCTCCCACCACATCCGCTCCTATTCATGCTCTACGTGCGCTCATGTCAAACTTACATTTCCCCCTCAAAAGAGATAACAACTTTTTTTTTTTAAACGAAAGTGTTCTCCAGCATTTTAAAGCCTATTTTAGGCCACATAGGTTGGGCAAAAGTGATAAGGCCCCAGATAAATTCTTGTGAATAACTTTGTGCCAACTGCCGCATGCGCATAAGCATTTATTTCCGGGTCGACTCATTAAATAAATGTCCGTCACGCAGGAGCTGCGCTAACTAAGCAGATTTCCCATGTGCATTTATCTCAAAAATTAAATGTTCAATGAGAACAAAATTCAGGTTTCAAATAAATAGCTTCATAATATAACAGCTGATTGTTAATATGACGTGAGAAGGAGTGGGCGTTTAAAAATGCCAATATCTCGGTTAATAATCGAGATAGAGAAAAATCTGTTATAACAACATTTATAGAGCATTACATTTGCAATAAGATTTATCCCATACAATATTTCGAGCAGGCGCATAATAACGGAGATATTAAGATTTTTCGAAATTCCCTCTCTAAAGCCCCCTCCCACTGGTCGGATTTTAGTAGTTAACGAACTTTATATTTAGTTTTACATAAAACGTTTAAATATCGAGTTTGGTGACGTTCATTTAAAAATTGCGACCGCTAGCGCGTTAACAGACAAATATGTCTTAAATATCATTTAAATATGATTTCTGGCATATGACCGCCACGGCTGGCTCGGATGTAGTCCAATCTGGAAGTCCAATTTTCGATGACTTTTTCCAACATTTGTGGCCGTATATCGGCAATAACACGACGAATGTTGTCTTCCAAATGGTCAAGTGTTTGTGGCTTATCCGCATAGACCAATGACTACATAGCCCCACAGAAAGTAGTCTAGCGGTGTTAAATCACAAGATCTTGGAGACCAATTCACAGGTCCAAAACGTGAAATTAGGCGGTCACCAAACGTGTCTTTCAATAAATCGATTGTGGCACGAGCTGTGTGACATGTTGCGCCGTATATGTATAATATTTAAAATGTAATGACACATGATTATCTTTCGAATAAAAAAAAATTCTTGTCAATCGAATAATCCATCGTTGTTTTATTGCAATTTAAAGTTCTATACCTCTAAAAAACACCCTATATATATACAGTTTTGGACGGACCTTATTTTCGACGTCTCCTAGGTTAGATCGATGGACATTTGAGGACATTTTTCAAAAATCGTGTCATGAGTACGAGCTCAATAGCTTCAGAGGAATCTCTGATAAAATTCAAGCACGCAGTGCGTAAACTAAGTAGATTTCCCACGCACTGTAATATGATCTCAAGAAACCTATGGAAACAGACGTTCAACAGTTAGTTGAACTTGACGTTCTTTACTGGTTGAGGTACTTAAATTAAGAATCGGATGAGTTGATGTGGGGGAACACAAAAGAGTACATTTAACTCCATTAATATTTGTGTCAGAGAAAGCATGTACTAAAACTATAGTTGTAGAAAATTGAAATTCCTAAAACATTTGTTACACACAATTTTTTGAGCCGACACATAGTACAATCCGTCATTGAGTACAACCTCAATAGCCTAGCCTAAAATTTTTGAACCTCAATGTTAAAAGAGACTGATTACCAGTATATAATCCGCACCAACTATCCAGTCTTGCATCAATTGGGCGTTGGTTTAACATTCATTTGAAAATGAGAAAGGGCTATCTTTAGAACTGTCTAATCAGATTATAGCTTGTTGGGATTCTTAGTTTATACTTTAGAAGAATTAAATCATATCTAAAGAGCAAGAGTGTTCTTAGTGTAATAATCCAGAAAGAAAGAAGCTTTTGCAAAGAGGATTAGGCAATTTGTACATTGGACCTAAGTTTCAAAGAAAATATAATCCTGAGATATGCTCCGGGAATCCAATCAGTCTTAAAGTAGTTAAATCTTAAACTGTTTCATCCCGGCTTATTTTTGAAAGACCAGTATCCCAATTATTTCTTGGTAGGAAATTCGATTTGGGTAAATAATGTAAAGTCAAATGAGGAAAAATATTGACCCCTGGTCTTTCTTTCAAATACCCATTTCAGCTGACTTCAATCTGTGTTTCGAACTGAGATTTGCCTCTCTCTCTGTGTAAGACCGTTGGTTGGAGAAATTATTGATAACTGGATAAGAAAGAGTACTAGATGATCCGTAAGGTAGGTAGATTTCCCACACGCAGGTTACAATGAACATCGTTGATCCCATATTATTCATACCGCTAATGTTACTACCCGCCAATTGCATGATGTCAAAATGCTGCTCGTGTTTTCCTCATATCAAATTCCTAATGGTACCCAATTTTCGTATGGGGGTTCACTCCCTCCCCACTCCAAAAGAAATTTGGAAAACTAACACTAACACTGGTCTAACACTTGTCGCCCTAAAATACCCAACATGTCTAATAAATACAGTCCTGGGAAGTGTACATAGCCGGTCCTGTCAAAAAACAAATAGCTTCACAAACCTCCCTCAGAACACCAGAGAAAAAAATCTGCTAAAAATGGCGAAAAACAACAAATGGCATGATTTCAATATATAAGATAATAAAATAAATATAATACAAGAATAATAAATGACAGTACCCAATCAGTGAGACACTTTAGTGCGTTCGTGAGCCAGGAGTTCATTTTAGATATAATTTTTACCCAAAAAAGTCTATTCTCATCATTCAGAGACAGTTTTACTTGTGGAGTCCAATCCATTTATATTCCAATCTATCGTGCAATAATTAAGGAACATTACAATACCAACAAGATTTGCTATATGATATTTTCCGAACTGACACATAATAACGGAGGAATTTGCTATTGTGCATTTTACTCTTTTCTGTAAATCTCACACTTCCTTACTTGATTTTGGACGTCAACGAAGAATTTGATCTTGAGGTTTCTAAGAATCGCTTAAACAAATAGTTTGGTTGCTATCAAACGAAACTCTCGGACGTCACAACTTCTATTCATATATCGCACTGGTATTTCTAAAGTGACACAACTCAAAAGTCGATGTTTTTGAGTTATGACTATTAAATCAAAAAGCGTGAGTATTCAAGGATTTGGATCGACATTATGCAATAACAATTTTGGATAAGATTCTCCTACCACCTACTTTTGGAAATGATAAGTTGGTTATGGAATTGGCGTTTCCCTAAGTTCACTAACAGTTTTTCTCGTTTTTCCAGAAACGAAGGTGTTTAACTTATGTCACTTTAGAAATACTTGTGCGATATATTCAAGTGGGACCGGACGGTATTTGAAGGATACGGGTATGAGTACATCCTTAATAGCTGGTTTCCTTTAACTACTTGAGTCAGCCAGAAATGAATGGGTGTTAAAGAATTATAAACTAATGAATCGGCAACCTAGTCCCAGGATAGGGCAATAAAATGGAAATGTAACGATCTCCTTTTTGTTTGATTCTGGATATCATTCACAGGACTAACATAAAAAAAAAGAAGAAGAAAAGAAAAGAAACATAAACGACAAAAGGCACGATAAGCATGTCCAGATAACAGTGGAATATTACATAACAGCCATTTTGTCATACTAGCAGATTTCTGATAAGGGAAATCAGCTATTGAGGTCGTACTCATGGCGCGATTTTCGAAACATTTCCTCAAATGTCCATCGATCCTGCCTATGAGATGGCAAAAATGAGGTCCGTTGAAAACTCTATAAATAAATATAGCCTTATATTCAATTTTTGTTCTCATTGAACGTTTACGTTTCGAGATAGATACAAATACGTGACGCAAGTGGGAAATCTGCTTATTTAACACAAGCTGCTTAGTTTACGCAGCCACAGCGTGACGGACTTGTCATATTTGCTAGTAGCCGTAAACCGTACTAACTGTGACGATATTTGAGCCGAGAGTAGAGAGCTCCTGTGCGCTGAGAACAGCCACGAGTGTTGAGGAATGCGTTCAATTTAGTGAGTCCGGAATCGGAGGGATAAGTAGGCCTAATAACGGATCAGCCCCCCCCCCCCCCCGAGGTAATAAAGGGATACAAATATCCATCAAGAGAAAATGCCTCGTCATTTCCCTGACATAATGACATTCCAATCAGAAATTCGAAGAATTTCGAGATTCTATTTCGACTCTAATAGTGAAGGTCCCATTTTTTTATCAGATTTCCCTTAAGGAAAATCAGCTATTGATGTCGTAGATTTTCGAAACATTTCCTCAAATGTCCATCGATCCTACCCAGGAGATGACGAAAACGAGGTCAGTTCAAAATTATATATATATTTGTCTTAACGCTCTAGCGGTCAAACTCGATATTTAATTGTTTTATGTAAAGATCAAGCTCGTTAATGTCAGAAACCGGACAAGGGGGACAGGGGTTTAGCGGAGGAGTAATATAAAAAATTCGAAATATCTCTGTTATTATACGTCGGATCGAAAAAGTATAAAAAGACCAATCTTATTGCATATTCAATGGTCTATAGATGTCGTTCTATACATATTTTCTGTATAATGGATATTAACCAAGATATGTGCATTTTTTTAGTTTTCAGATTCTAGGAAAGCCCCTCCTTTTGTCATATTAACAACAAACTGTTGTAATACGAACCACTTCATACTAGGGTCAAATTATAAATATGGTTTTCATTGAACTTTTACTTTGTGAGATACATGTGAATATGTTAAATGATGACAATCATCAATTAAGATTTTTTGTTCTTTACTCGAAATAGTATATTTCGTACCAAGGGCCGAAAGTGGGCGTTTGCCGGCCCGAGATATTTTTTGACCGAGACGTAGTCGAGGTCATGAAAAGTTCGAGGGCCGGCAAAAGCACTTTGGCCCGAGGCACGAACGCTATTTTTCACCATACTACAATAAATATTAATACGATATAACAGTAATCAAAAACAAGATTTTCTTTTGGTTAAGTGTACCTCTTTGTTAGAAGGTTATCTTGTGGTTATGGGGACATGATGAATGTTTAATGTATGGATTGTTTTACGTTATGTTATTATGTAAGTTAATAAAGAGAGATGAACATATGTGTGTTTAATTTAATACAACTGATATATTTTAAAATGCTAAAAAAAGTTAGTTCGTTTATTTTTGATTTATAGAAATGTTAAAAGTACAATTTTGGTTGTTTGAAAACATAATACCCTTTGAAGATTCTATTACTTGTTTTTTGTTTGACACATTCACACTTTTACTCGTAGTTGGATTGTTTCTGATTAAAATATCCTCTTGAAAATATCCTCTTGACAATATCTTTTGATTTTGCTGGTAACAAATCTGCCATGATTTCTTTTGCTCTTCTATTTATAGATTCTGATATATTATTAGCCATAATTACTAAATAACTAAACAATAATACGAGCAAAACAAACTAATATAATGTATATAATGAAATGAATGAATTAAAATAATAAACAGCTGATTTTGCGGCCCTAGGGCGAAATATTCATTTTCGGCCCTTGGGCGGCGAAGTGTAGCTTTCGGACCCCAAATTAGGAGTGTAAAACAGGTGATTACATCGTAGTATGGTGAAAATGTTTATTTGATCCTCTACCATATACATTAAACCGTTTCAGTCAAGGCGAAAGATAAAATTTGTTATTGGCTGAAATCTTGCAATGGCAGGGGTTAAGAGGTGAGCGGAATTCGAAACTTTAAAATATCTCCGTTATTATGACTCGGATCGTAAAATGTTATAGAACCCATTTTGTGAAACTATTGATGTTCTACAATTGTTATCCTATGCGTTTTCTTAATAACTCAAGTATTAGGCGAGTTATTAGGAGTACAACCGTAAAGCTGATTTCCCTTCTGAGATATCCGCTAGAACCGGCCAGTTGCGATTCGCAACTTGCGAACGTCTCCTTTGTTCAAAATCGAAAGGGGGTGTGTTTAGAGAAGGGTGTATTAAAAAAATTAAAATTTAGCCCCGCACGTATTTGAGACACAAAAACCAAATGCAAGACCTTCCTGGTTTATCATGAAACCATATATATTATGTTATAATAAATAATTGGACTGTTTCATTGGAATGGAGATATCGTGTAGAACTTTGACATAAAATCATTTTAAATTAAATGTAAATAAACATTTTGTTTATTTAATTTAATAGGAGCACAAGGAAGTCATGTGGTGCCCAGTTCAGATTTTTTGAAGTGAAAACTTCTTTAGGCACGTTGTGCACCCCGTAAGGAAGCATTTGCGGGAGATGAAAAAAGTATGAAATCGCGACACCGCCACCGCCACCGCTAGTACTCAACTCAAAGCTAAATGAGCTTCTTTTCTTCATAACTCATGAACCAAATTAGCTAGAGTTTTCGTTCGCATACCATTTTAAAGAGGACAAAACCAGCATCATTTCGTCCACAGATACTATATATCTACCATTTTTACTTTCATAGATATTTAAATCCGAAGTTTAAATAAATTCGAATATTTAAATAAATAAATTCGAATATTTAAATAAATTCCGATATTTAAATAAATTCGAATCAAAACTGTTTGTATCCTACTTTAGCTACCATATACCGATTGTATCAGTTTTAGAAATTGGTGATGATGCTGGCAGTGATGATGGTGCAAGAGTTGTTGAAATTATGGATAGAAATTGATTTTTCTGAGTGTACCTAACTTATTTTTGTAAAGCATTTGTAATAATTCTGAAATGTAATTTTTTTCTTTTATGTAAAATAACTGAAATAATTATGTATAGTATTTTATATTGATAAATAAAACAATTCGTGGTACATTATTTTTTTTATCACTATTATTTTTGTCATTTCATTTTTTCATGTTAAATAGAACAATAATAACTGTTACTTATTGATAAATAACTAAAAATATTTTTAAAATAAGACTTCGTAAAAAAAAATTCTCAGCAATGCCAAAATTGAGCGATCAAAGCTAAAGGAGTTTTCACTTCTACTGGCAGTCCCCTGACTGCTTTTTTTTTTAATATAACAAGAAGTAATATTCTTATAATATGTGTTACTTGTTTAATGAGCAGACGCACTCGCAGATTCACACAAGCGCGCACGCCCATGTGTATGTAATATAAAATAATAGAATGTCTACTGTGTCTACATGAACACAGCCGGTTGAGTTTAACAACTCTGGCTCGAGAGAGTGTAGAGGCGAATCCATGGATCTATTGATCTACTAGAGTAGGGGGGTAGGGAAGGGGAATATATTTTGGCGAGGTGAAGAGAGAGAGGGGGGATGGCGCTGTTGCCGAACTTCCCCTCCCCTCCTATCAGCCCCTGAACTGGGTCACCTCTACCTTCCCCGTCCACAGTCATGGCACAAATCATTCCAATACCTCTTTTATCGACCTTACAACTTATACCAATGTCAATAGAATAAAAATATTGTTCCCCAGTCAATAAATTACTATTCATATTCCTACCATCAATATCTTGCTCTTGGGATCCCCCCCCAAAAAAAAACCAGATAGGCAAGTTGATTTACTTCTAAACTGCTGGTGGGGAAACCACCGATCCTCATACAAAGGAAGTATCCTAAATTTTCTTTCACATTATAATTCATGCTGCCCATGGCAAAACTAAGATCTCATAATCTTTTTTTTTATTTTTTTATTTTTTTTTAATTTTACGTCCACTTAGTGCTACTAGGCTAATCGGGACGGGTTATCTACAGGTTACCATCCTTTTCTAGCCAGGGGAGGCACAAGAAGTTTATTTAATGAGTCCGTCATTAAATAAATTTCCACTGCCCAGGGCGGGATTCGAACCCTCCACTCGAGGTCTGCCATGGGAGATTAGGACCAACACCCAAACTCGCACGGCCAACCCGAGCCCCCATCTCATAATCTGTTTGAAGCTATGTATTTCTAAATTCACCTCAGAGGTAAGCCTAGGCCACACCAATCAAGTCCACTTACATTGATCGTTGTTGCTGGAGTCAGCAGAATGAAAGTCGATGTATTGACTATTGCACAACAGACCACCATAAAAACCAATGTTATGAACAGCGAAGGTGCCAAAAGATGTTTAGACCACCTGAGG
This sequence comes from Riptortus pedestris, assembly GCA_019009955.1. Classification (NCBI taxonomy): domain Eukaryota; kingdom Metazoa; phylum Arthropoda; class Insecta; order Hemiptera; family Alydidae; genus Riptortus; species Riptortus pedestris. Next base: position 38,756,092 of record CM032229.1, on the reverse strand, counting down.
TGTTACATGAGGGCCTCTTGTGGAAAACCCATCTATCACACCCGGTGTACTTTGGCAACCTTTCGGGTCCTTCTTCATTGCAGAAATGATATTAGGTTCACCTTAAGAATCGACGCGTTGCTTCTGATTAGCCAACTGTGCAACTCTCACGGCACCGATTATCTTTCTCAAAGGTTTTCTCTCTCGGGCTACAAGGGCTCTTCAGGTCTTTGGTGAAAGTTCACGTTTCACTTTCACACATAATGACTCCTTGTATAATTGCGTATTTCTGTTCCGAATCATAAAGCCGTAAAGTGTTTGCAAGAGTAGCACTGCTACAATTCCGGCTGTTATATCCACTGGTACACTATTGCTCTATGTCCACATGTTTTAATGCTTATTTCCAGCCTTTTCCATATTTATTTTGAGTCCCAGTTCTTGACCCCTCGTCGAATTTCAAGTCTTGTTCACAGGAGGTTCTGTCTAAGGAAGAACAAGGATATGACGTCATCTGAGTGACATTCCAGCTGGTGGGGAAATCTGCTTAATTAGAGGTCTGCTTCAGTTCCTTCAATATCCTCATCAGTGAATTTTAATCGGCAGATACCAGAATACAGCATGTCTTTAATTGGGTTCTCCTACCTTTGCGTTAGTCACTTTCTCCAGGAAGTGTTCCTTGCTGGTCAAGTCAGTATTAATTGCGCAGGCCCTGTCCAATGCTTTTTACACTCTCTAAGACATTTCAGATTTGTCGACTTTCAAGATTGCGCTTACATTTCGTCATGTGTTCTGGCTTCATGAGCTCTGCAAAGACGTATTTTTGTGTTTCGCTTCACTTCAGAATGTGCACTGTATGTAATTCGTGTTTTCCAGAACATTCTCAGTCTTGTTCCATTCCCTTCCATAACTACACCCTCACATAATAATTAACCCATAGAGTACTTTTCAGTAGTTACTTCTGGCCTAGCAACTCACACGTTATGCCTTTAACCATTCTTCTCAACCTCAACAATTTTCTTCCCCCTTCTTAGTAGATATTATGGTCTCTCTCTTTTCCATTTTGACGCATAAAATCTTTCCCGCCCAAAACCCAGCTTGCATTTGATATCTTACCTAGGAGCCAAGCAGCCTGTACCTAGGCTAAACCGAAAAAGTCCGTCACGTAACCTAAGCAGATTTCCCACGAGAAGTTTTACAATAGAGAAACTTCACGAGAGCCCAGCAGTCAAGGAAACGGCTGAACTAGCTTTTGACGGGAAAGTCACTCTCACCCGTTAGACGCCCAGATTTAATAAAAATCTGGACAAACACTCTTCGGAAACGGCGTGAGCCAAGTTCATTTGACGAAAGTTCTTGTGACAAAAGTCTTTTGAACCAAATATCAAAAATGCAAATATATCGGTTAATATTCAAGATAGAGAATAACAATATGTATAGTACATTTAATTTGCAATATGATTGATTCTGTACAATTCTTCGATCCGAAGTATAGTAACGGAGATATTCTGAACTTTCGAAAATTCTCCCTCTAAAACCCCCCTCCCACTGGTCCGATTTCAACCGTTAACGAACTTGATCTTTCTTTTTACATAAAAAAGACTAAATATCGAGTTTGGGAACGATCAAACAAAAATTGCGACCGCTAGAGCAGTAAGAAACATATATATATATATATATATATATATATATATATATATATATATATACACCTCATTTTCGTCATCTACTAGGTAGGATCGATGGACATTTGAAGAAAAATTTAGAAAATTCCGTCATGAGTACGACCTCAATAGCTGATTTCCCTTAAGGGAAATCCTCTAAAATGGAAGAACCCACAGCCTGCTCACGCTTGGCTTCCTGGCCTAGAAACATGAGGGAAAACAAACACAGGGGGGAAGAAATTAACTAAATTTATAATAACGTTGATCTAATGAAAAGTGAACTTAATTGAGTACATACAACTAATTTATACATTTTGAAGGGGATACTAATTGGCAAATTTCCGACGTGGGAAATCAGTAATTGAGGTGTTTACTCGTGATGTGTTCAGTGAAAAATGCCATCAAAAGTCCACCAATCCAACTCGATAGATTACGAAAATTTCCTTCCAACTTCAATCATTCCATACCTCAGTTATGGTACAGAAGTCAATCTGAGTTTCCCAATTACATGCACAATTGTCTAAGCTTATTTCGGTGGACTTATTGCATAAAGGTGTGAAGATGACACCATGAAATTTACTGACTTGTATTTCTGCTTTCCTTTGGACTGTAGTACTTATGTTCCAGCGATAGACATTAATACTGGTATTTTGATTGATATCTTTTGTTCCCATTTGTCATGAGTTAAACTGGTATGTCATATTTTTTGGCCTTATTGCATATTAATTATTTCTACATCTGATATTGCTCTCAGTGTAATATAACTCCACTGAATTTCCGTTAATCTGTATTAGTCCCTTATTTTATTTTTCTTATTGTCTCTTCTATGAACATATTGAACAAATAAGGTGCTAGAGAGTAACCGTTTTCATAGACTTCCATAATTTTTGCTTCTCTTACATACACTTTGAATCGCGAGCAGAGCACCGCTACATACGTGAATTATTGATATAATAAGAGTAACGGTATCTTGGAGATACTCTGAATTCCTTGAGGAATCTGAGGCTTATACACTGGGGTGGAACCATAGAATAACGTGTGTTTACATGAGTTGACTTGGGACTAAATCGGCTTCTTGCCCAGACCCAAATAGACATGTGTTCTAAAGATAGACCCCAGGTCGCTGCAGAATCTAGCTTCTTTCTGCAATAATCATCGTATAAGTTACTAATTCCTCTCTCCCTTTCGAAATTACTTCATGGAAACATCAGTGATATTCGTAGAATGCGTTTTCGACGTAGGCTCTTATACTCTCTTGCTTGAAGTCAGTCCCAACGATTTGTGGAGCACAGTAAGCCTCGTTGTTCCTGGAGACAGAATAGAATATTCCCAAAATACAGGGACTAGGAAATACGACGACCTTTTTTGAAACGTGAGACGAGGACTAGTAAGACTGTCAGAATATTACTTTTGTAAATCCTTCCTAAATCCAATAATAATGATACTAAAGTTAATATTAGTCAGGTAAATGTAAGCAGAAAGGCCATCAATCAATTTATTCATAAAACGAGGCCTTTGACGTGTGATATTTTGCGCCTTTCATCTTTCGGTAAAATATAAATTAATCATTGGAACAACTGAAAAGAGACTTTGGCTAATATTCCAGTCAAATATTCATTATTTTGATAAAAGTGAGCTCTGATCGCAAAGCAAAGCAAGTACAAACTTCTGGAACAAGAAATGTATTGTCAATGCTAAAGACCGCATAGTTTTAAAATGTCATGCACTCCCAGATAGTTTGAAATAAATATTGTTTCTAGCCGAAATATAATTTTTTCCATTAATTTACCCAGCAGTAAAAATGATTCAATTGTAAGGACTCATAAGTAAAAGGTTTACACTTCTATGCATTGAAAGTAGCTGTTTAAATTATAAATAGGTTGGAAAACTTTTGTTTATTATTTCTTTTTTTACTTCACATGCATTATGTAAGGAAAACAATAATAAATCATATAATATATTCTAAACACTATCTAATTTACATAATAACGAATAAAACCACAATAACGAATAAATTAACAGTCTTAAAGTTTCACATTAAGTAAACCTTACTCCTAAATAGAAAACCGATTTCCCATTCCGCCTATATTCCCGTTCCTGATAGTTGCCTCACGAATATAAAAATTCATAGAAATTCTTCCACCTGTTATAAAGGCCCTATTACACTAACAATTTTTGTCGCCAATTAATCTCTTTACTTTAAAAATTGCCGAGCCTTTAATTCCTATTTGGTACCAATTTTTTCCATCCAGCAAAGTTACTGGAAATCTTCAACAATTACTCCGCGATGGAGCAATATTGTCAGAAATGCCGTACAAGTAAGCAACTGGAAAACAGCCTCGGAAATAATTTTTTTTTATTTTATTTGTCCACTTTATGCTAATTTGGCTAATTGGGACGGGTTATCTACAGGGAACCAGCCTTTTCTAGCAAGGGTGGGACTAAGGAATTTATTTAATGAGTCCGTCACTAAATAAATGTCTACTGCCCAGGGCAGGAAATGAACCCGCCACACTAGGTTCACCATATGAGATTAAGACAACTACTTAACCTTATACAGCCAACCTGATCCCCCGGAAATAATTTATATTCATGTAAATATATTTATAATAATTATAATTTGAAAATAGTTTATGACTGAGATAGAACTAGGAATAGGGGGAGTTTAGAGAGAGGGGTGGTTTAGAAAATTTCATGTCTCCGTTATTTTACGTAGAAATAGAGAATATGTGGTGAGATGATTTTACAAGTGTGTTATCATCACAGTGCTTGGGAAATCTGTTTAGTTTACGCAGCCCCTGAGTGACGGGCGCTTATTTGCGTTTACACACAATCCATTAGTTGCTTTTCATAAGTTGTCTCTTGTGCTGTCATTCTTTTATCTTCTCGAACTGGTCATATTTAAAAATGTCGGAAAGAATTACGGACATCAGATTACTGATCCTTGTTTTCAATTATTTTGTTATTTCCTTCGATTTATTTTACTCACTTTTTGAACTTTATTTATGTATTTAAATATTTATTTTTCATATTTTATATATTATATATTCTTGGTGTGATCTTATTTTGTTACTCGCAATTGAGTTTTACTACAATTCATCTGGCAACGAACATGTACAAAATAAACTACCGAAATCTAAGGGTACTAGATTATGGAAAACATTATAGCCATTGTATTTAGTGACCAGTGAATTGCTTTACGATTTTATTTTTTGCATTAATTTACTACGACTAGGAGTATTTATTTCGTAGCGTGAATATGCTAATAAGGCATATGCAATAACTTGCATAATAAGCGTTTCCTTGAGAAAATTTGCTACCAAGTATTATATTTCCATTTTACGCCAAATGAAGTACTAATGCAAAATGTATTTGTTGGCGAAAACACTTATCAAGATAATGATTGCGCACAGATAGGAGTAAGGAGTAATGTTTTTTCCCGAGAAAATATCATGGGATAAAAGGATCTTTCATTAAGGTAAGTGGGACTAGCAAGGTCCTTTGAAGTATTAGCAGAACACTGTCCAGCAATCATGGAAATAGCTCGCTGCAAATCACGCGGGCATTCTTACAACTTGCTCATTTCAAGGAGAAGTAGCTGGATTTAATGCCATAATAAACTCAATCAAACTAAGATTTAACTTGGAAAACGTTTAACCAGATTTCAAAAAACAACCTGTTTTGACTAAAAATATTTAATTGTTTTATTTTCATTATTAACTAGAGATGTTACTCGGCGTCGGCGGATTGAATGAGGAATGGTTTCCAGCGGAAATACAAAGACTGGATATACAAAATCATAACATCATATTCATCGATAACTCAAACACCCTGTAACATGGACAGTATAATAGGGTGGGCCGAAAAAAATTTTATTTTTTTTTCTTAATGCTATACCGAAAAAAAAATGTCTCAATTATGTGTTATCAAATTTCAACAAAGGAAAAATATATATACCTAACCCCCAGCTAGCGCAACATACTTGAAATTTCGAAATTCCATTAAAATCACAGGATTTTACAATTTTTTTTAAAGTACCCAAACATCTTGAACTGCTATAGTGAAAATCATTTATATTAGAGTTATAAAAACACAATGGGTTATTGAAAATATATATTTCTTTTAATTTTAGGTAGCGCAAATGCCTTCAATATAGTTAATTGATCACTTTTCGAGTGCTAACCGGCTGTAGTGCAGTGCAGCATCTAATTTTTTAAACCCACTACCCATGTGTTTTTTTAGAAATATAATGTTGATGGAACAATTACCTGCTGATAAAAAAATAAATAGGCAATTTACATTTTCCAAATGAGTTTATTAATTACAAAATTTATCGTGAAATACAAATTGTCAATTCCCAGACTTCAACATTTTATTGTGCTTCTCTTAGAATAGTCCTTTAAATATTTGTAAGTTTGAAATCTTGTTTGCTGGAAAAACTTGGCATTGAAGCTCTTGATAGCAGCGTTGTTCGTATGAAACCATCTCTGTTCTTGGCACCAACGAGTTTTGAAGAGGCTTCAGTTACCAATTTCACACAGCGCTCCACCGCTTGCGTGTGACACGGGAATTTATGGAAGTTCCATTCTTTTGCTGTGTTGGCAGCTGAAATCTTGGCCCACATTTCTTCGTCAGATACTCTTCGCAACAATGGTGGGGGATAAATAGCAGTAGTAGTCCTATCAATAATTTCGTAATATTCTTTTCCCTTGAAGTTGAGTTTTGTAGGTTTAAAAGTTCGGATAAGCTTTTTATTGAAAGCTACGGCCCTTGCTTTTATGATTCTTCTAAGAACCATCAACAGATTCTTCTAAGAACCATCAGGCTCTTCCTCTTCCATTGAGCTTTCGTTTGAACCTATTCTTGGTTTTGTTGCATCCTTAGAGCATGAAGGCTGCGAATGTGAAACTAATGAAATGTTAGACGACATAGCCTGATTTTTTGTTCCTTTACGTTGCAGTCTTTTGGTAATTTTTTTCGACTCCTTCTTGTCTAAATTTCCAATTTTTCCTTGTCCAAGATTTCTTTGGAAATACATAAACTTAAGTTCAAGCACCGGAATTTTTTTATCTTTTTCACATTGACATGAAATTGATAAAGGGCACTCACAGATCTCCGGGACCTTTTTGCAGTTGCAGGAGTATTCTATTTTACATTTACATGCAGATACATCAAAGAGTGATAAAGCCTTTTGCTTGAATTCCTCAATTTTTTGTTTGTATTTTTCTTTTTCCTTGTCACGCTTAAAGGACTTCATTAGATTACGGTAGCTATTGTGGTATGAATTTATTAATTGCACAATTCTGTAGGGCGTCACTGTTGGTATTGATGCTTTGTCAAAGAGGGCTTTTACTTTTGGAGCGACAATATTAGATATTTGAGAGAAACAAACAGGCTTGTTACTTTCTAATGCTAGAAGGTACTGTTCGTGGAAACAGCTCCTAAGGACATCTTGGTAAGTTGGAAGCTTACTCACAGGCAATTCCCTCGGGCAGCCAAACAATGGACAATCAAAATCACTGCGAGTTATTTTCTTAGCAGCAGCCATCACGCACGCGAATTTAAACTTAAACTTCACTCAATAAATTATCAACTTAATTTGCACCGTCAACTCACAGCGACTACGCGTCTGCAGACGTAAACTGCCGAGTAACAAAGAACATGAAATGGTAGTGCGTTATGGGTAGAGGTAGTATAAGTGGGGGAAGCCCGGCTGAGTCATCGCCCTAACAGGCAGCCGACATCTGCACTTGACTGTATAATGCGTCATGCGTTGCGCTACCTCAGATTAATAAAATTATACTTTTCTAATTATTTATTGTATTTTTAAAACTCTACTGTAAAGGGCTATCACTATATCAGCCCAATATGAAACTATTAAGATGCTTTAAAAATAATTACAAAAACTTAGTAGTAAAAAATTAGTGAAATTTCGAAATTTCAAGTGTGTTGCGGTAGCTGGGTTTTAGGTATATATATTTTTTTCTTTGTTGTATTTTGATAACACATAATAGAGACAAGTTTTTTTGGTATAGCATTAAGAAAAATAAATAATTTTTTTTTTTTGGCCCACCCTACAGTATAAGTCTTGTCATTCATTTGGTTTATCCGAAATATAGACAGTTTGGTGAATTTATGATCAGAATTACTGTTGTCAGGAAATTAATTGACATAATAATGGCTTCCTAAGAAATATAAATATTGGATAATATGGAGCACTCAACCCGAAGTCGGAAGTAAAAACTTAAGGTTATTCCAATGCCCAGTCCCATTAAGATAAGAATAATGTAGTTCACGTTGATAATACCAGTATCAGTGATACATATTCAAGAAAAAATCTAAATAGGCAAGTCTCTTGGAACACCTACTAAGTCAATTTAGTGGCCGAAATTCGGAAATCAGAATTTTAAAGTATACAACTAAATAGCGCTTTAGGGCCTTAAAATGTATCCTAAGCAAAATTCATTATCGACATTTTCCCGACAAAATCAATATTAAGGAATTTATGTTTTTTCGTCGAAGTAAATCCAAATCCAAGGGGTGTTAATAAAGTATCAAACCACTCATATTAACAATATTCATATCCTTAATACATATACAAACCATTTAACAATTCCTTTAAGGTATTATACATAAAACACGAATAAAGTCAAAAATGTAAATAACGATGTAGGACGAAAATCGTTATTCTAAATACAATTCGTTACATTATTTCCATAAAACCAATAGTAACGAAGATATGACTGAATATGTATTTTCACATCGAAGTAACCCCCCCCTTCTAGTTGGAAATCCGGATACTCTTGGAAGCTATCATACCTTGGGATAATTGTCTGACAAATATAAAAACCATAGAAATCCTCCGGGCCGTTTTTGAGTGACTGAGTAACAAACAGACTGGCAGACAGACAGGCAGACAAGGTTTTCAATTTTTAATGCCACTGAAGCGTGAAAAAAATTTGATTCTTACCAAATTTGAGACAAATAACTGCATACAACATTCGACAGGTTTGAAAACGGTGCCCTCGGAAAGAAAGCTCTTGCCAAGTGTACAAGAGGATTCATAAAACGTTATTTTTACAAGCCACGAGGTTACTACTTTAGCAATTGTCTAAAATAGACTTTACTTGTGTTCCAAAACAGTCTGTTTACTAAAAACTAAAAGTAATTTTTCTGGAGGTGGAGTCACAAGCTATCAATTTTATGTTCTCTGTAGAGTTAGCAACATCCACTACTGTTCCTAACAATAACCATGAAATTAGGGTTGAAGGATTAGTTACGCTTGATTCTAAATGAAACCGTTTTATGAATTAAGTTTTCCAACGTCAGAACTTTCAAAATAACCTCAGCATCATGGGACCGGAGACACTTTTTATTGATTTTTAGAAAAATAAATACAAAACATATATAGGTGCTATTAATATTTTTAATTATTAGCTCCGTAAACTCCCAACGGGAATTTCAGGTTTCCAGTTTTTAGCGGTACACCTCTAACGGTAATGCCAGCGTTGTTTTGACATTTTATTGTGTTACGGATTAATCAAGTTTTGCATGGCCTTCAATCACCAATCCATTCTGGATAGAAAATCTTGGCAACCATGAGACGCTTCTTCTCGATCATCGCAGATACATTCGTAAAGTCTAATCCAGAACTAAAAACATTTTTTTCAAAAATCACGTTATGAGTACGACCTCAACAGCTGATTTCCCTCAAGGGAAATCGGCTAAAACCTGTTGTGGGTATCATATGTTTTCCTTGTGCTCCTATTAAATCAAATAAAATAAAATTATTCATTAACGTCCACTTTTTGCAAATAAGGCTAATTGGGACCGGAAATCTACAGGTTACCACCCTTTTCTAGCCAGGGTGGGCCTTAGAATTTTATTTAGTGGATTTCGTCACTATTTCCCAGGAGGTAATCGACTTCGCCACTCTAGGTTTACCATGTGAGATTAAGGCCAACGCTTAAACTCGCATGGCTAAACTGAGCCCCTCAGGGGCTTTATTTTTAAATTAAATAAACAACATGTTTAGTTCATTTATATTGAATTTATTTCAAATGAAAGTGATGTAGGTATATATAGCTGTTCCAATGCATCGGACTGAAAAATTTCATCAAATGTAATTTATAGATCTTTTCATGATACTCAAGAGCGGATAAGGAAGTATACTATCTCGAACGCGTACGGAAAAATTTGAATTAATTTATTTCCATCCTTCTCTCCATTAGTCATTTCGTTCAAAAAAGGGAGGCACACAAGCTTGTAAGACCACCAAATATGAAATTTCAACAATTTTGAGAGGTAGCCAATTTTATGTTATACGAGGTATGAACGTACAAACTAATCAAAATGGGCCAGTGATCGTCAAAATTAATAATTTCTTTGAAATCTGAAATCCGAAAATTTTTGATATTACACTACTTCCCTTACTATGAATGAGGTAGTAAAATGCACTACTAAAAGATAGTGAAGGGACTGGAGAGAGTTTGGAGAATATATAGAAGATATTTGGCATCGATGGGCAATTAAAGACCTTTTTCGAACATTGCGTCATGAATACAACCTCAATAGCTGTTTTCCCTTAATGAATATCTGCTAAAAAGTACAAGAACGCAACAGGTGTACTGAGTAAACAAAACAGCTGTCTATTTGAGTGAGGAGAAATGACATGATTATTGGGGAATGAATCATTTTTAGGAATGAACTATTCCGATGACGTCTATAAGTATAAGGTGACAGGCTGGTAAAACTGCCAGTGACGCAGAGCTCGGTTACGCAGGGCGCTCCGCTCAAATAGTACAGCTGACGTAAGCCCTCTCCCAATACTCCAAGCTCTAAATATACTCGTGTCGCTTTCTACACAGATGCAGCCTTTCGGAAATAGACCAAAATGACCATTGGTGACATTCTAAGAACGCTTACTTCTGTTGTGGATCCTGGAGCTACTGCAACAGACATAGAGACCACTGACCTCTGTCTACTCGCATCCACACACTCAACGAGTACAATGATATCAAACGTCATATTCGAACATATCGATAATTGAGAGTCTTCTCCCAGCCCTAAATGTACTCGTGTCGCTTTGTACACAGATGCAGCCTTTCGGAAATAGACCAAAATGACCATTAGCTGACATTCTAAGAACGTTTACTTCTGGCGAGGACCCTGGAGCCACTGCAACACGCCTAGAGACCACTGACTCTGTCTACTCACATCCCCACTCTCAACGACTACAATGATATCAAACGTCATAGTCGAACATATCGATGATTAAGAGTCTTCTCCCAGACTTAAAAATATTCGTGTCGCTTTATATACACATGCAGCCTTTCGGAAATAGTACAAAATGACCATTAGCTGACATTCTAAGGATCGTTTACTTCTGTCGTGGATCCTGGAGCTACTGCAACAGACATAGAGACCACTGACCTCTGTCTACTCGCATCCACACACTCAACGAGTACAATGATGTCAAACGTCATAGTCAAACATATCGACGATTAAGAGTCTAACCCAGCCCTAAATATACTCGTGTCGCTCTATACACAGATGCAGCCTTTCGGAAATAGACCAAAATGACCATTAGCTGACATTCTAAGAACGCTTACTTCTGTCGTGGATCCTGGAGCTACTGCAACAGACATAGAGACCACTGACCTCTGTCTACTCGCATCCACACACTCAACGAGTACAATGATATCAAACGTCATTTTCGAACATATGTCTACTCCCAGCCCTAAATATACTCGTGTCGCTTTATACACAGATGCAGCCTTTCGGAAATAGACCAAAATGACCATTGGTGACATTCTAAGAACGCTTACTTCTGTTGTGGATCCTGGAGCTACTGCAACAGACATAGAGACCACTGATCTCTCCACTAGCATCCACACACTCCAAGAGTACAATGCAATCAAACGGCATTGTCGAACATAGGACTCGAATGATTGAGAGTCTTCTCCCAGCCCTAAATATACTCGTGTCGCTTTATACACAGATGCAGCCTTTCGGAAATAGACCAAAATGACCATTAGCTGACACTCTAAGAACGTTTACTTCTGGCGAGGACCCTGGAAGCCACTGCAACACGCCTAGAGACCACTGACCTCTGTCTACTCGCATCCACACACTCAACGAGTACAATGATGTCAAACGTCATAGTCAAACATATGTCTTCTCCCATCCCTAAATATACTCGTGTCGCTTTATACACAGATGCAGCCTTTCGGAAATAGACCAAAATGGTCATTAGCTGACATTCTAAGGATCGTTTACTTCTGTCGAGGAACGTGGAGCCACTGAAATACGCCTAGAGACCACTGATCTCTCCACTAGCATCCACACACTCCAAGAGTACAATGCAATCAAAGTTCATTGTAGAGCATAGGACTAGAATGATTGAGTGTCTTCTCCCAGATGATTTTGCCATGTCGAAGAATGTAATTATCAATGCTTCTTACATACCGCGGACAGCTTTCTAATCTTACCTCAACACTATCGTATGCTGCTCAATGCCCAACGTAACCACGAGAAACCAAAAAGTCCGTCACCCAGCGGCTGCGTTAAATACGCAGATTCCCACGTTCTTCGCGTATTTGCATTTACCTCAAAACGTAAAAGTTCAATATTTGGTATTTAGGCCTCCAATAATGTGCTTCATAATATATCAGCTTACTGTACTGGGGGTTTACTGAATTCCGAAAACTAAAAATGCTAATAATCTCGGTTAATAATTGAGATAGTGAAACAACATTTATAGGACATTACATTTGCAATAAGATTGGTTCTATACAATTTTTTCGATCCAACGCATACATAATAACGGAGATATAGAATCCCCCCCTACTAGTCAGATTTGACCCATTAATGATCTTGATCTTTAGTTTTACATAAAACGTTTGTTTCGAGTTCGGTAACGATAAAACACCGACTGCTAGAGCGTTATCAGACAAATATTTATATAGTTTAGAACGGACCTCAATCTTTATATCCTTGGTAGGATCAATGAAAAATTCAGGAAATCTTTCGAAAATCGGGTCTGCTGGGTTTGGATATCTGCTAAATGTTTCATTATTATCCAGAGCTACAGTCTTTGAAAAGCCTTGGCCAATGCTTCCATCGTATTTGGCAATTACCCGTAGTCCCCCATATCCAATAATAGATATCCAAGATAATCCAATCGGGTCACTCGCTAGTTTCCCTTTTGGATATCTGCTAAATGTTTCATTATTATCTAGAGCTACAGTCTTTGAAAAGCCTTGGCCAATGCTTCCATCGTATTTGGTCACTACCCGTAGTCCCCCATATCCAATAATAGATATCCAAGATAATCCAATCTGGTCACTCGCTAGTTTCCCTTTTGGATATCTGCTAAATGTTTCATTATAATCCAGAACTACAGTCTTAGAAAAGCCTTGGCCAATGCTTCCATCGTATTTGGTCATTACCCGTAGTCCCCCATATCCAATAATAGATATCCAAGATAATCCAATCTGGTCACTCGCTAGTTTCCCTTTTGGATATCTGCTAAATGTTTCATTATAATCCAGAACTACAGTCTTAGAAAAGCCTTGGCCAATGCTTCCATCGTATTTGGTCACTACCCGTAGTCCCCCATATCCAATAATAGATATCCAAGATAATCCAATCTGGTCACTCGCTAGTTTCCCTTTTGGATATCTGCTAAATGTTTCATTATAATCCAGAACTACAGTCTTTGAAAAGCCTTGGCCAATGCTTCCATCGTATTTGGTCACTACCCGTAGTCCCCCATATCCAATAATAGATATCCAAGATAATCCAATCTGGTCACTCGCTAGTTTCCCTTTTGGATATCTGCTAAATGTTTCATTATAATCCAGAGCTACAGTCTTTGAAAAGCCTTGGCCTATGCTTCCATCGTATTTGGCCATTACCCGTAGTCCCCCATATCCAATAATAGATATCCAAGATAATCCAATCTGGTCACTCGCTAGTTTCCCTTTTGGATATCTGCTAAATGCTTCATCATTATCTAGAGCTACAGTCTTTGAAAAGCCTTGTCCTATGCTTCCATCGTATTTGGTCATTACTCGTAGTCCCCCATATCCAATAATAGATATCCAAGATAATCCAATTGGGTCACTCGCTAGTTTTCCTTTTGGATATCTGCTAAATGTTTCATTATTATCCAGAGCTACAGTCTTTGAAAAGCCTTGGCCTATGCTTCCATCGTATTTGGCCATTACCCGTAGTCCCCCATATCCAATAATAGATATCCAAGATAATCCAATCCATCTCTAGCTTATCGAGCCACTGCTTTTGAGCTTACCTATTTCCCTACTACTTCCTCCTACACCATATTCTTTGGCAGCTTACTGTTTTACATTATCTCAAAGCGTTTCCAACCACCTCAGTCGGCCCTTATTGATCCGTACAGCTGATGTTCGGCTTTGCTTCTTATAAGCTATACGTTCTACGGGTCCAAAACTTTTTGCGGGTATCTTCTCTCCGGAGTAGCTGCATTAACACGTATCTACTAGAACAAATTTCAGCCATTAATTTAAAAAAAATCCTTCTATACAGTTGTAGAATTCGCCTAATGACTGACTGTACGAAGTTTATTTCTTATTATGAATTCAAGAAGGAATTCTTCAGGCTCCCTAATGAGAGGAATGCATTAAAACACTCTTGCTAATTGAAGTGCAGCTGCTCTGCAATAAGAATTGCATAATGTGCAACGGCATGTCCATGAAAGGTGCAGATGTGGTTTGACGAGTCCTCTGAAGGAGAAGGTATTCATTAACAAAGATAAAGATAAAAATGAATGCACTGCACATGAACCAGGTTAGTCCAGTGCCGGCAATTCCTAAGTCAAATGTCATAAGAAGTATTAAAATTAAAAATGTAGTGGCCTCAAAGATCAACAAAAAATGCATGATGGCTTAATTAGCTTCAACCATCGTTATTAATTAACCGAGTCATTTCTTTGAACGAATCATTACGTGCAACAAAAAGTGTGATTTGTTCTCCGAGCCTTGTAACAACTCGCTATTTACAATGGGATCACCCTGGATTTGTAACTGGATATCCAACTTACAGTCTTCGGAAAGTAACAGTTAATGAGTGAGCTATGTTGCCTACTCAGTATCGTTGCACAGTTGAGTTACTTGGATACCCAAAACACGACCGACATCCCTACCACCAAATGATATTGGACAACTACCACTTGGCCTTCCATAGACAATTAACCCAAAGAATTATTATGAAATAAATAAATAGAATTTTAATTATCACACCTCTAAAATAAGCTTTTTGTTTGGATTATTATTGTTATGATCTAATACAGGGGTCTCCAAACTTTCCAGCCTTAGGGCCATACTGATTACTCCAGTAAGTTCCGAGGGCCATAACCATATTATCATTGTTGCCGGTGGTAAAAAGTGAAATAGTCCACTGATGAAAAAAAGGAGAAGACCTTCTCCAAAATGAAGTACACAAAAAATGTTTACATATCTATATTAACTGATGAGCATCTTATATCTCTTTTAATAATTGATACTAGTTAAATTAGTCCACAACTACAAACTATTGTCAGTGGAAAATCTCAATTACATAAATCTCATTAGTATTTCATATGTCATTATGCTTGTTATAAGTTATGTTTTTATTTAAAATGTAAGTTGGATTCATTTCAATAATTTGTTAGTTATTATATACTGAAGTTAAATTTTCTGCATATTATACATGTCTTTACTCATTACAATTTTGTATTTCTTTATCCAGCTTGTCACAAAAACAATAACAATAAGCCTACAACAATGTTATGAGTAGTAAGCCCATGACCATATCAATGTAGATGTCATATTAATAATTATTCAACATAAAATTAGAATACTTCAGTAAATTAAATTTAATTTGCTATAAAAAATATGTTCTCTAAAAGGAGTTTTCAAGTATGCTAGCTCTCCGCGGGCCGGACAAAATCTGTCCGCGGGCCGGATGTGGCCCTCGGGCCGTAGTTTGGAGACCCCTGATCTAATATATCAAATATAACAGAAATCTTTTCCTTGGGTATAATTTTGCAATGCATATCGTTTATGTGGTTGAAGAAGAAGACATTATTGCAATACTAAGGACACAATCGAGTTGAAAATAAATAGAGATAAATTAAAAAATGGTACTAAGGTTAACTATTGGATTTAAAGCGTTGGCCTTAATCTCACGAGATAAACCTAGAGTGGCGAGTTCAATTCCCGCCTTGGCCATAGGAATTTATTCAGCGATGACCTCATTAAATAATATTCTTAGTCCCACCCTGGCTAGAAACTGGTGGTAACCTGTTGAAAAACCGTCCCGATTAACCATAGTTGCAAAACGTGGACGTTAATAAATAATAATAAAACATCAAAAAATGAGGCTATAAACATTTCATTAAAATCACTAACAGGTGTCTGACGGTCACCATTTAATAACCACTCTAAACTTTTCGTAGGTAATGAAATATTCGATTCACTGTTTATACGAGTTCTTACCATTTGCTTTATGGACAGTAAAGTTAGAGTGCTCTAAAAGTACGCAGTGGAGAAAGTTTGGGGTATAAAAATGGGAGAATGTGACACAAGCTTAAAATTCTCTGCGCATCAAATCATGAATTCTAGGCAGAAAAAGTGTTTTTTTTTTATTTTATTTTTTATAAGTGAAACGATTTAGAACAGCATATACCAAAATAAAATACATGAATAGCTGTGTAAATATTTTGTTATGAACCCCAACAAGCGCAACTATACAAACATTTATTTCATTGATATATTTTTATGTAGAATTTATGCTTTATTTGATCAAAACGCAGAGTGATCTAAACATTTTCGTAGTTCTCTGTGTCGGACATTTTCTGACGCGGTTAACAGAGCTACTCTAGAAAATTTATTGAATTCAGTTCTCAGCACAAGACGTTGGTTTATATACTACAGTACAAACAATTATTTTAATTCGATGTCAAGATCGTTGAAAAAAGGTTTGTATAAATGAAACAGCATTTTATGTATTTATACCATACATGAAAGTTGATAGATGACTTCATTTAAAAATTCCTCACAATACAACTTATAGAGATGGTAATTCGTTGAGGTGCATTGGATAACTACTGTTACAACCTGTTAGGTTACTTGAATTCATGTTTCGAAGGTAACTAACTGTAAGACTTCAATTCGCTACATAAAACCACACTTTCATAGTCGTGTAATCTGTTCCTTCAAGCATTGTTACACAACTAATGAGGTAAATAAATCGCTTCGTTATTTCATAGGGGAGGAGTCTTCAATGCTGTTATGCTGGAAGTCATAGAAAACAGAAAGAATGCATGGAAGAATACAAGTGAAAGCTTTTATTTTTAAGGACTTTAAAGACACATTTTAAAAAATTATTTAACGGAATTATGAATAAATTAAGATTTATATGAAAAGCGAACGCTAAGATAAATGAGCTATTGACTTGACAAGTCCGGCACGCAGGTGTTGCGTAAACTAAGAAAATTTCCCAAGCGCTGTAATGACACATGTGATTTCATCTCTAGGATTCCCTATTTCTACGAGAAAGACCGGTATGTAGGAGGGGAAGGGGGAGAGTTAATAAAGGCTGAAAATAAGAAAGTAAGAATATCTCGCTTCGTATTTGAGTTACGAAAAAATGCGTAGAGCAACAATTGTAGAGCTTTAATAGTTTAACAAGATCGATTGTATAATTTTACGATCCGACAAATATTAGCGGAGATATTTCGAAATTTCTGATTCTCCCCTCTCCAAACCCCCACTATTTCTTGTCCGATACCGAGTACGGTACAGATCAAATGAACATTTTCGAAACAAAATCGTAAAACCTAAATTGTTGAAGACATCGCATAACGAATGTGTACGTATCTTGAAAATAATAAAAGTCCCATGGAAACAATATTTGGAATTTGGAATGGCTTAGAAAAAAGAAATTCATGTTATAAAAGCCTATTGTGGAGCAATTTCTAAAATTCAAAATATCTTCGTTATTATACATCGGGTTAAAAAATTATATATAACCAATTTTATTGCAAATTACATTTCTTATAAATAGATATTTTTTCTGTCATGAATATGAACCGAGATATTTGCATTTTTAGCTTTCAGCCTTCAGTGAACCCCCACTCTTACTCTGCTCACATTAACAATAAGTTGATATATCATAAACCGAATTATTCGAAGTTTAAACACCAAATATTGTTTTCAAGAGACCTTTATTATGAGATTCTGTTGATCACCATCCCCTCTTAAGTTCCTGGAGTACTAAAATTTGAGTGATTGTGATAAACGTTATTCTGACTCATTGTCAACTACACTACTAGATATCGTAGTTTTCAATAAAATTAATATATATGATATATTTCAGTAATTGTTTTTATTTTGGGTGAAGTATATTTGGTCAGCCTTGAGAAGTTATTAAAATTGACTGAAAGATTTCTCATTACCCTTTGTATTTATTCACGGTGGTGTTAAGTGTTGCCAGTATGTAGATTTATCTATTGCAAAACTTCATGAGGGGAATGTACTTAATTTACGCAGCCCCTGCGTGTAGGACGTTGTAGTCATCTCCAGGGTAGGATCGACGGACATTTGAGGAAATTTTTGTGAAGTCCCGTCATGAGTACAACCTCAATAGCAGATTTCCCTCAAGGGGGAGTAGGTGTACTAGGAGATACAAGAGAGAGCGAAGGGGTAGCTAGACAAGACGGAAGGATCGGTAGTAGAGAGGGTAGTACGCAGGCTGGCTCCCTTTATGCCCGGCTATATTTAGCTGCCATATCGATCCGTCCCTTACAATTACCCCTACCGCCCTCCGCTCTCTACTCTACCTCATTTATTTACAACTCAAAATGCTTTTTTTACTGCCATCCTTGCTCAACATTCCTCCTGCCCCACTCGCCGGAGGTACGCAATTAAGAATGGAGTGACAAGCCACTCCTACATAGTTAGTCAACGCCACTTCCGTTGCCATGAGTTTTAAACAAAATTTATAGTAAATATCTACACAATTCTTACATTTTAAATACATTAGCTTAACACAGTGAGTTAAGGCGTTAGATAAATAAACTTTGTAAACCATGACACGGTATTTGCTTGGGGAAAAACATTACCACTTACTCCTAGCTGTTCACAATTATTATCTTGATAAGTGCTCTCGACAGCTAATACATTATATTTTGCATTAGTACTTCATTAAGCATAAAATGGATTATGAAGTAGCATAAATGACTAAGAGGAGGAGGAATGTCAACATTTTTAGTGCCACGAGAAAACAGGCTGCCTTTACCACTCAACTAAGACTTTACGTCTAACAACATTTAAAGAAAATTAAATGTGTAACAAGGCTGTTTTTTTTTTGTTTTTTTATAAGTTTTCTATCAGACACATAATAATTGAGAAATTCTGATTTTCTTATTTTACAACCTTCTAAATCCTCTTCCCCCTCTATCGGAATTCAGCCGTTAATAAACTCGATCTTTTTAGTTCTCCGACACCCTCTTATATATTGAATCTGATATCGATCAAATAAAACTTGTGACCGCAAAAGCGGTGACAGACAAATATTTATGCTTAGAATGCCGGAAGTGGGAGTTATCGAATATAGTGATGATGAATGTCGTAGCGGTAGCATTATTCCTTATAGCACTTGAAAGGGGTACCGATGTGCTGAAAGGCCTAGTGCAAGAATGTAAAATCTACATTCTGGGAAGACATTTTTCTTCATCCCTATATATATTGTTGAGAAAACTGCGTACTTGAGAAATTAGTCAGAGTTAATGACGTATGTAAGAAGTACTAAGTAAATGAAGGCAATCCTGTAGAAGCGATGGCGCCAGGAATGCTCTAAGCGACGGCCAGTCTAGGATCTAGGCCAGCCTGGACCCCTTTTCTCTGAACTTACCCACGTACCCCTCCCGTCTGCGAAGCAGCCCAGCTCACACGAGAGGTAGTTGTCGGTTTTCTTACTAGTGAATAACAGTGCGTTTAGTGTAGCTTTAGTGAATAGTGCTTTTAGTTTCAGTACAGTGCAGTGTTTTTGTGAAGATCAGTGAAGTGCCGTGTTTTGTGAACTTCAGTGATTCGCTTGATCGTGAGTTATTGTACTGTGCAATAAAAAGTGAGGATATCCGTGCATATTGTGAGTATTAGTGAAGAATAATTTGCCAAGTGCGAATTATATGGTCAAATAATTTGTGCAATGATAAAAACGCTAAAGTTTGTGTGTTTAATTTTGTAATCCAAAAGAACTCTAAAAAAAGAAAATTATTTTTTAAATGCCAACTTCACTATTTATGTTGTTCAACTGTCGAAGAAGATTTTGTTTACTTTCTGAACGCGTCATATGACATGTGGTAAGCATATCGATTTTCTAGCCAACGAGAACTGTTTACTATCGACAGTTAATGTTACAGTGACAATTGATTTTTTAACCCGAAGTGTTAACGTTCTTAACGATCCGTTAATAACAGCAGTTCGTGATAGCTACTCGTGAATGAGGGCGACTATGGTACGTTCAATGAAAATCGCCGCAACACGTTCGACTCTGGCATAACAAGAGACTCGGTCGTCTCAAAGGCACTTAAGGCGTATTTTATGACGCATTTAATGGTGTTCAAAGGCAGCAGTAAAACTAGGCAATAAACAAGTCTGAATGGAAGTCTTTAACAGGCACACAGTCTTGGACATTCACCTAGTAGAGACTGGAGTAATTGCCTGACCATTTCTTTAGTTTTAGTTTCTTTTTTTTTTTTTACTTTTTTCTTTCGTGGAAGGAAGACGTTAGAGATAGAAAAAACGAAATAAACAGAATGGCGGAGACACTGGGATAGAACTGCAGGTATAAAAGCCACATCAGGATGGACGTCTAGCATATTATGTTTGTTGGATTTTGGGCAAAAACATCACGGCCATCAATGCAAAACACTCAACAGACAGTATTTAAGTTCCACGACCATGCGAAATCGCAGACAGGTCGAATTTTAGCGTTTTTCTAGCATATTAGAAATAATCTTTATAAATAAATCTCTAAGGTTTGTATGATTTTATATATAAAGTCGGAGGGGTCAATATTTTTCAGGTTTCAGTCCATTCTAACATCAATGGCGTCAAAATTAAAAATCTTGTCTGTCCGCCCGTTTCTTACTCAATCACCCCAAACTCCTTGGGAGGATTTCTTCGATTTTTTATAATTGTGTGTCAATTATTCCAAGGCACAACATAGGCTACGTGAGAATAAGAATTTTCCGCTAATAGGACGAGTTTACTTTGAAGTGAAAATACATATTCATCAATATCGTTGTTGAATTGGTTTTATCGAAACAATGTAAAGAACAAATAGAGTTTAGAATTTGAAAATTTTTAAATCCGCCTTCCGACTTCATTCGTGTATCATGAAAATGGCTGGAAAAATTAATAAAAGGATTGTACATGTATTATGTGTAGAAGTATTGTTAGTATCAGCGATTTACTCTTCATAATTTGATGCTTTACACCTCATACATTCTTCTACCGCATTACAACAGAATGCTGAACAAACTTATATCATACCATTACGTTTATTACAAGAATAATAAACGTTGTTTATTAGAGTTCTTTTAGATTACAAAATTAAACACACACAAGCTTCAGAGTTTTTATCACTGTACAATTTATATAACAATGCACTTCGCACTTGGTTAATTATTCTTAACTACTTCTCACAGTACGCACTGATAGCTTCATTGTTCTTCTTATTACAAAGTCCAATAGCTCACTCACGATCACTGAAGTTCACAAAAACATGGCACTGCACTGATCTGAGCAAAGAAAACGGCCCTGCACTGTCCTTTACTTAAACACGCCGCATTACTGTTCTTTACAGAAACATGGCACAACACTCACATAAAACACTACTAAAACGCACTGTTCACTAAAGCTGCAGTGAACACACTGTTAATCACTTGAAGAGAGCTGAGAACAAACAAACTCTCTCGAAACGAGCTGAGCCACTTTTGTAGCCAAACATCAAAGGGAATTGACTAGACACGTCATGATCCCAGACGGGTATTGCCGTGAAAGGGCTAGACTATCGGTAGGCTCCTTTCATCTACTTCATACTTCTTAAATATGTATGTGATAAGCTCTGTTTATTCATGCTCAAAACTATAAATATTACTAATTTGACTAAATAATCCATTTTTTTAATGGCAATGGATTATTTAGTACTCCGGTTATCCAATGCTTATATTTCGACTGGAAGCATAGTGTTATATCAATTTGTCACCGGATAACATACAATTTTAATGATAAAAAAACATACAGAAGTAAAATGTCGTGTATCTCTTGAGGGACTAAATAATGTATTTTGAAGGATCCTCTCTGCTCAGTAAGTTGCTTAAGCACATGAACACACATGGCTAACCATAGCCCATTACATTTAGGACTACGTTTGAGCCTAATCATACTCATTTAGTATTACAAGTTTAAATAGTTATACTAAAAACAATTTTAAATAATTAACTTAAATGCTTAGTTCATATTGCGCCAATAGCTCTAAATGTGACTGAACAGAAATAGGACCATTTCTAATGAACATTACAAAGCGGAACAAGGACATAACTCATCAAGCACAATATATTACACGTCGGAACTTGGCCAATAGACAAACCAGCACTATTAATTAAATACATCAAGGGATTTAGTGCATTAATTCAGGAAGTGGAATTTTAAAAATTGCAATACAGAATAAGTACATGCATACATAAATCACTAAGTACATCATTCGCAGAACCCATAATTTACATAATTTTTATATTTTTTTGTTTTGCCAATGTTGAGATTATTTTACAATATGTTGGTCTAGAAATTTCCAATAATTCCTCAATTGAAATAACTAGTTTCCTAGAATGGAGCATGTTGGAGCGTTTCCCATACGTGAAAAACAGGACGCCAAAGAAAATGGAATTTACTTAAATTTAATAACTTCAGAAACCTTGAAACAAGGAGAGTAACTTCATTCAATTAGTGCATTTTTCTATTATACAGTTACAAATATTTACCACTAGTAATTTAATAAAATTACATCGACTGGTGTTCAGTCTTCTTGACGAATTTAATACAGAATACCCTCAGAATACTGAGGTACACCACTTGCGCCCTTTTAGAATCAAGGAAAACAGAATTCATTCGCATAGGGAGAGCAACCAGGCGTCAGCACCATGTAGATAAATTATAATTATAAATCAGGAAAGTTTTTAAATTCACTTGCAACATACTCGTCATAACTCGACGCCATCATGACCTCAAGCATCATAAATTAACCTCACTTCTAGCAGAAAAGATGCATAAATGTTTCAAGAAGGTTAACATTATAGACAAAAACGGAAGATAGAGGTACGATGACATCATTGCACCTAAAGACAATAACAAATTCGATTAACCTGACTCTGAGGTACGAAAATAATGGCTGCTGTTGAAGCTGAAATAATTAAAGAAAGCACTTTGTACCAGATGCACCAAATATTAAGGATTTGAAGAAAATAATTCGATTAACTGTAGCATGTTAATTGATTCGTAGGGTAAAATACATTGTCATATTTAATGGTAAACTGACTAATATAACCTTATTTTCTTGAACTTGTTCAAATTCTATTTTAGGGACTCCAGATTTACATGGGGTCCAGGTTAGCCATGTGAGCTGAAAGCCCTAATCTCCCATGGTTAACCTGGAGTGGTGAGTTCGTTCCCCCCCTGGGCAAATAGAAATTTGTTAAGTGATGAACTCATTTAATAAAATCCTTGGTCTCACCCTGACTAGAAAAGGATGGTAACCTGTAGATAGCCCATCCCAATTATTCTATTTTATTATTTATTAAATGTTCGTATTTTAAATTAGCAAATTTGGCATATATCCTAAATTACTTATTTTGTACTCTGTTTCAGCAAAAAACTAATAATTTATTAACTAATAATGAGCTGTGTAGCCAGCAACCCAACATTTTGGGAAACCACCTCACTAAAGAGTAAATTAATTAAGTGATTTCACTTCGCACCTTTAATTATTCGCTCCATGTTGTTTTCAGCAGATTTGTAAATGAAAAGTCCATGTTGCAGAAATCAACATCTTTTAAAGATTAAGATTAAGATCTTAATAGTAATTAAGATCATAATAAGATTTTAATTTAAGATCTTTCTAAATGTTTTTGAAGCGGATCTACTTGTGCTACAGTAATCCACGAATTATAAATCAAATTCTTCTGAAAGCAATCTACTAAGGATCAAAGAGGCTGAAAATATATTGAGTAACAGCAATTTGACAATATTAAGCAGGAATAGGTCTGAATGACACGAATACTCTATTCTATTTTATTTTTCATGGGCTCAAATATTGTTACGTTGATTACAAAAATAATGAACGTTGATCATTAGGGTTTTCTTTGATTGCAAAAATTAAATGCACAAACTTTAACGATTTTATCACTGCACAATGTATTTGACAACCACTACTCAGTTTTACAAACATAGTAAATTATTCACTACTAACCACAACAGAGACTGTTAACTTCATGTTCTTATTACGCAATACAGTAACTCACGATCACTTGAATCACTGATGTTCACCAAACACTGCACTGCACGGATGTTTAACTAACAACTGCACCGCACTGAACTAAAAAGCATTGCTCACTAAAAGCTGTACTAAACGCACTGATGTTAAATAAGGACTCTAAAAACTAAAAACTCAACTACCGGGTGAGCTGGGCAACTTTTATTATTATTATTTTTTATCCACTGATTGGTCGGCGTCTAGACGGCTCTAGATCCCCTCACAGTCGCCAATCAATCCTTTGCAGAGTTGTCATCATTTTCTTCGTACTTCTTGAATAAGTGAATATATATATAGGTAATTTTTCCAACAATATTATTTTTAATTAATAGTAAGTCAGTTTTAAAAAAGATTAAAATTACAATTATTTGGAAAATAAATATAGAATAATAAAAGTTGTTTGTACTGTTCAATGCAGGGCTAAGTGAAGAAATTGATGTTGCAATTGAAAAGAGAGGCGGAAGTGTCCCCAGGAAGTGGGGTTTTGTCCCCGGTTGTTGTCTGTACACTCACAGGTAGAGCATTGTTTGTAGGAGCCCTTCTGATGTTGAAGGGCGGTAGCCTGCTACAAGCTAATTGGCAAAGCCCTTTCCTTCTTATTACTTCATCAAAGAGGGCTTGCCGACTCCCTCAGGCTAAAAGCCGCCAAACAAACACGAGATGGGGCACCTTTTAAAAGCAATATTCACTCTATCCCCGACACACCACCTGAGACCAAAATCACCTTTTAAAAGCAATATTCATTCTATCCTTCACCCACCACTTAATACAACATCACCTTTTAAAAGTAATATTTACTCTATCCTCCAAAAACCACTGATATAAAAATCAGCTTGTAAAAGGAATATTCACCCTATCGCCGATACACATCCTGATACAAACTGCATCACTTTTTAAATGCAGTATTCACTCTATCCCCGATACACCACTTGATATAGAAATCACCTTTTAAAAGCAGTATTCACTCTATCCCCGATACACCACTTGATATACAAATCACCTTTTAAAAGCAGTATTCATACTATCCCCGATACACCACGTGATATAGAAATCACTTTTTAAATGCAGTATTCACTCTAACCCCGATACACCACTTGATATAGAAATCACCTTTTAAAAGCAGTATTCACTCTATCCCCGAAACACCACTTGATAAGAAAATCACCTTTTAAATGCAGTATTCAATCTATCCCCGATACACCACTTGATATTGAAATCACCTTTTAAATGCAGTATTCACTCTATCCCCGATACACCACTTGTTATACAAATCACTTTTTAAATGCAGTATTCACTCTATCCCCGATACACCACTTGTTATACAAATCACTTTTTAAATGCAGTATTCACTCTATCCCCGATACACCACTTGTTATACAAATCACCTTTTAAAAGCAGTATTCACTCTATCCCCGAAACACCACTTGATAAGAAAATCACCTTTTAAATGCAGTATTCACTCTATCCCCATACACCACTCGATATACAAATCACCTTTTAAAAGCAGTATTCACTCTATCCCCGAAACACCACTTGATAAGAAAATCACCTTTTAAATGCAGTATTCACTCTATCCCCGATACACCACTTGTTATACAAATCACCTTTTAAAAGCAGTATTCACTCTATCCCCGAAACACCACTTGATAAGAAAATCACCTTTTAAAAGCAGTATTCATACTATCCCCGATACACCACGTGATATATAAATCACTTTTTAAATGCAGTATTCACTCTATCCCCGAAACACCACTTGATAAGAAAATCACCTTTTAAATGCAGTATTCACTCTATCCCCGATACACCACTTGATATAGAAATCACTTTTTAAATGCAGTATTCACTCTAACCCCGATACACCACTTGATATAGAAATCACCTTTTAAAAGCAGTATTCAATCTATCCCCGATACACCACTTGATATTGAAATCACCTTTTAAAAGCAGTATTCACTCTATCCCCGAAACACCACTTGATAAGAAAATCACCTTTTAAAAGCAGTATTCATACTATCCCCGATACACCACGTGATATATAAATCACTTTTTAAATGCAGTATTCATTCTAACCCCGATACACCACTTGATATAGAAATCACCTTTTAAAAGCAGTATTCACTCTATCCCCGAAACACCACTTGATAAGAAAATCACCTTTTAAATGCAGTATTCACTCTATCCCCATACACCACTCGATATACAAATCACCTTTTAAATGCAGTATTCACTCTATCCCCGATACACCACTAGATATTGAAAGCACCTTTTAAAAGCAGTATTCACTCTATCCCTGACACACGACCAAAGACAAAAATTAACTTTTAAAAGCAATATTTACTCTATTCCGACACACATATACATATATAATTTTGAACGGACCTCATTTTCATCATCTCCTAGGAAGGATCAATGGATATTTCTCACAAATCGCGCTATGAGTACGACCTCGGTAGGGGATTTCTCTTAAGGACCAAATAAGACAGACTTATTCCATCAAAAGCCCAATGACAACACTAAAAATTAAAATAATATATTTTTCATTCACTAATATTAAAATAGCAATTACAGAATGGCAAACCAGGGGGGGGGGGGTTCAGTTTTTTTTTTTCACATTGAAGTAACGTTGAGGGGAAAAAGATGTATTACAGATTTAATTTAAAATGCAATGTATGTATATATATTCGTCTTTTTTTAAGCTTGATGAGAAAATAAACTAATTATCGATTAAACGTAAATAAAATAAAATTGAGCCTTATACCTTTCAGTTATATAAAAACAAAAGCACTGGCTCAATCATTACAGATTTTTCCTGTTTCTCTACATTTCTGTAACATCGTGAATAAAATTTGTTCCAGGTAAACCTTCCATTTAAAATGTTGTATACAAGGTGATAATTGGATATTTGTAATATTCGTTTCCTTATATCTTATATGAAGCTAAACTGATTTTCCATTCAATAAAATAAAAAAATAAACTACTTATTATTCATAAGGCAGGGGGGAAACCACTGTACTCGTTCCTAGAGTGTTTTCATGATCCTAGGAACTTCTACGAGGAAATAGAAACAAGGCATATCCTCTAAATACAAAATTATTGAATGTCACAGACTAATGAAATATATATGAGGAAAAATCACATAGGAGAAAAATAAATTAAAACCTAACTAAATTACAGCAATTATTTCAAATATTCATAATTAGTAGAAGACTAAAAAGAGCCAAGCATTAAACAAATTAGACAAACATTGAGAGAAAAGTCATTTAAGGAATGGTCTAATTCTCAGTTGCAAGGAATTGGCATAGAAAACTATAAGAGGGGCAAAAAATACATATACGACATACAAGTTCTGTCAGTTTCTGAATGGGCAAACTCTTTGAAAATTAATATTAACTACGCTCTTCGCGGTGTTCCAAGCGAGAATGTAGAAGCAGTAACAGTCGGACTCCAGTGCCGAAAATGTGGCAATATTATTATCTGAATGTATGCCATTAATAATCTAAAAAACTGTTATAATTATTTTTTTTAATAAATATCGGCCACGTGGATTATTTAGCTGTGTCTTCAGAACCCAGGAAGGTGGATATTTGGGCAGTCCAAACTTTTATTATTGAATAAAGTTTTCCCTTCTTCTTCCCTCTACTGTGGATAAGTGTAGCAATCAGTTATTTTGTTTGTTTGATAACAATTCTTAACAAGTTGATAGTTTGTTTGTTTTGACTATAATAATAGTTTTATTAGGCATACATTATATTTGCAATAATTATTTTCAGCCGTTTCCGCGTTTAGTTCCTTTATCTCTGCATGTAAGCAGAAGTTCCTTAAGGGAAACAGTTATTTTTTCCTCCTGACATACTGGACGGTATTGAGGTTGTACTAATGTGCCAAGCAAGCACGTGGAAAAAAAATGCTTTCATAGATTACACAGCCCCTGTATTACGGAGTTTTAAATAGTAAACTGGAAAATACCAAACAAAAAGTATGGAAAATATATGGAGACAATTGCAGACCTACATACTCCTGCTGGAAGAATCAGACGGCTTGACGACTAACGTTCATAAAGAGTATGGGATATGGACTTATTTATATGGGTATGAGGTATGTATATATCTATTTATAAGAGCAAGTGACCGTTTGTGAATCCAAACATTTTGATTAAGACCGGAGATAGGGGTGAGGTTATGGATACCCACGAGTAACTCCTAAATTCGACTACCTCCACTGAAGTTTACAGGGTGTGTCAACGGACCATGGTGTACTATCCCCATGCACTATTTTCTGGAGGAATTATTTGAGTGTCAGTTCAGCCGAAGATCTCGGTCTTTATCTCTCTTGGTAAACTTAAGGTCGTGGATCGAATCTCGCTGAGTAATCGGAATTTATTTAGGGATGAATTCATTAAATAAAATTCTTAATCCCACCCTGGCTTAAAAAGGTAACCTATAGATAACCCTTCAAAATCAGCCTTAGTAGCACAAAGTGGAGGATAATAAATAATATAACATATTTAATGCATTCGACATTATAAATCCAATGTTAGTGTTGATTGGCACAAGTACGAAAATTCCATCGGCAGGGTTTAGCCGTGTAGCAAGTCTATAAGATCGCCCTACGCTCTGACGCTCTGAGGATGGGGATTTAGTCCCCGAAAGCGCTCAGCGTTTATAAGAAATAAAATTGTGAGGAGCCATAAAAAAGTTTTGTGATTAACCATTCATCACTCTCACCACCAGCTAAAAATAAATATGACGAAAATTCCACTTTAAGCTACTATGGCTAATCGGGATGGGTTACCTTCAGGTTACCACACTTTTCTAGCCAGGGTGGGCCTAAGGAGTTTATTTTATTAGTCTGTCACTAAATAAATTTCTACAGCCCAGGGCGGGAATCGAACCCGCCATTCTAGGTCTACCACCCCCGGGTAGATAACCCATCCCAATTAGCCTGAGTTGCAAAAAGTGAACGTTAATAAATAATAATATTAGTTCATTTAAGTATTTTAATTAAGTAAAGATGTTTTGAAAGGATCCTCACTGAAATATGTTTGGGCCAATAATGATGTTATACTTATTAAACTATAGGTAATATTTAACCATACGTAGGTAAGAAAAGACACGTTCATAAGCTAAGTAATAAAAGTTTTAAAACTATATGTGATATGTGTAATTGTCTCTCAAAAATAAAAATAATTGCCTTACATTGATAATAGAATCATTTCATATTACGGTTCATTGGTCGTCTTAGTCTTATAATTTATTGTTTTAATAAACTTTGAACCGTCTTTCTCAGAGCTTTATAAAATTCTTGTTTTCAACCATATAAAGAAGAAACTTATTGTTTTCTGAAATTTTTAACGTGAAACACACTGAAGAGCGTAGCTATCATGCCATATTGAAGGGAAGATAAGAAATCAAACATCACTATCGAAGCGAGGCTTCCTGTGAGCCATATCAAACTGCCGCCCTGGTCTTATCAAGTCTTGGCTTACAAAGGTTTCATTGAGATACAAGGGACAAAGATTCACTTAATAAACATCAACAGTTATTTGTTCTTTGATAAGGATATTTGCCATAAATACCTATGAGTTTCATATTTGATAATGTCAAAGAGATAATTTATAATTTGACTTCCCTTATTCTAAACTTACTGTCTGTAAAGTTATGCTAATGGAAAATTTTAGATATTATGTTTCCCCACTCAAGAAACTTCATACCCGCATTCTCACGACATAACAAAATTCTGTTAAATGACAGTTTATTATTATTTTTTTCCTTAATTGAGAAATCTGGAAAAAAAGAAGTATTTTTTCGGAAAAGGACTTTGTAGAGGATTTACTATTCTTTAACTAATTTAACCAGTCATAAATTCAAGTTTTGAAAGGACATTTATTAATATTTCTCTTCCAGTCTTGGATCTCCCTCTTTTTAGCATCAAATAACAAAAATAGTAGTGATATCTCTGGAATATGCTGGATGGTAGAGGAACCAATTGCTAAGGATCAATAAGAAGGCCAAGTCCTCTACTGTTTTTTAATATTATGCAGAGTGCACTTTCGGGGTCAACTACCCCCCGGTCGCCCGGCAGTCGTGGTCCAGGCAACGCAGCTTTAATCAGCAGGCACTGAGGATGGAGCGCTGACTCCGAAAGTGCACTCTGCATAATATTAAAAAACAGTAGTGGACTTCGCCTTCTTATTGATCCTTAGTAAAAATAGTAGTGTTAAAACAATTTTAATCAAATTAAATGACAAAGTAAGTCTCGGTATACTAAACACATTTACCACATGTTGAAATGTTACACTGGAGATCTCATGTCAAAATCTATTCTCTACTTCTCTAATAGTATGACGCCTATATAAACAGTAATTGAAATGTAAGGTGGGAATGAGAAGTTCAGTGAGTCAGTAACACGAAGTAAAAATTCATGGAGTAGAACTGGGTCTACTGATTGCTGAAAACGAAAAATACCAATAACTCCCTTAATATTCTAGTTACGGAAAATATGAAGAACAACAACCGTAGAGCATTAAATGTTTAATAAAATTGAATATCAAGTTTTTTAATCCAAATATGAATAACTGAAATATTTAGAATTTTTGAATCCCCCCCCCTCTTCCTGGTCTGATTTCAGTCAATAACGAGTGTAACCTTTAGAGTTTCGTGAAACGATTAAATGCCGAGTGTGGCCTTGATCGAATAAATATTTTCTGGTGTAAAACATATAATATTAGTTGTTAACGACACATATACCATTTTTTTTTATTTATTAACGATTTTAGCTACTATGGATATTGGAGCGTCATTTACAGGTTACACCCTTCAGGCTGGGACTAAGTATTTCATTTATTGAGTTCGGCATCAAACCAATACTATGTTTGCATAGATTTTATGTAATCAACATCTTTTGAAAACAATATTCGGTATTTAAGCTTAGAATAAGAGGAAGTATAATACATTAGCTTATCGCTAATATAAATTGAGTAGAATTGGGGACTTGTTGAAGACTGATTAAAAAGAGCGAATATCTCCGTTAATATTCGGGATACAGTAAAATGTATAGAACAGAATTTATAGAAAACTAACTACATTTGCTACAAGATTACAATTTTTCTATCCATTTCACAACAACGAATATATTTCGAATTTTTGAAATTCCCTCTTCCCCTGGCCAGATTTCAGTCATTAGGGAACTTAATGTTTACTATAACATGAAACGGTTAAATATCGAGTTTGGCAACGAACGAACATAAATTGCTACTTCTAGAGCGGTAACTGATAATTTTATATACATGGATCATTTTGAACGGACGGAGTTTCGTCACCTCTTAGGTTGGACATTTGAAGAAATTGTCGGAACATTGCGTCACGAGCACAGCCTGAATAACTGATTTCCCCCGAGAGAAATCTGCTCAAGCCACCGTTAATACAAGGATGACAGACTCGTTACTGCTGGGCGTATATGAAGTTGACTTACCTGACAGGAATTAGTCGCGCATTCGCAGTTAATGGACAGTAAAGACGTAACCGCTCTAGCACAATGCGTTATTGGCTTTAACGGTAAGCCACACAAGAGGCCACCCTCTGCCTGCCAATCGTCACAACAAGCAGGAACAATGGCTTGACGATTGATGCTACCATATGGGAGTTTTAGCAGATTTCCCTTATCGGATAGGAAATCAGCTGTGGAGGTTGTCCCCATGACGCGATTTTCGAAAAATGTCTTCAAATATCCATCGATACTACCTAGTAGATGACGAAAATGAGGTCCGTGCAAAATTATATATAAATTGCCTGTTACCGCTCTAGCGGTCGCAATTTTAGTTTAATCCATACCAAACACGATATTTAATATTTTTATGTAAAAAGAAAGATAATGTACTTTAATGGCTGAAATCCGACCAGGGGAGGAGGGATTTAGAGAGGAGGAATTTCGAGAATTCTTAATATTTCCGTTATTATGCGTCCATTATTATTCTCCGAAAAATTGTATTATATCACTCTCATTGAAAATGCAATGTTCTATAAATGTTGTTATTTACGTTTATTCACTATCTTTATTATTAGCCGAGATATTTGTATTTTTCAGTTTTCGGCCGCTAATAAACCCCCACTCCTACTCATGTCATAATAAGCTGTTATATTATGAAGTATAAATACAAAATATTGTTCTCACTGAGCTTTTACGTTTTGAGATAAATGCACATAAGTGACGCACGTGGGAAATCTCCTCAGTTTACGCAGCCTCTTCATGACATTTTTTTTGTTATTTGTGTCCACTGAAAGTCGTTATAAATCGCGGAACTAAGTTTATTACGATCGATTACGTAATTACTTTCCCATTCTGGCATAATATCATCATAAAATATTATCGGCTCTAAGATTTCATCTCTTGACCAGAATAAAGCCCATAACTGCGTAAACCAAGCTGATGCGACACTTCCTGGAATGAATCCACATGCCATAATATTCATCATTTTTCCTGTTGAAAAAGACTATTTTCTAAACCTTTAGTTTGATACGGCGATATAATAAGTTAATATGTATAACTAACGCAGAATAAATAAAATACCCAATCAAATCTCTTAAAAATAATAGGTATCCTGGGTGTGATGACATTCCTTCAGAACTTCCTGGTTGAGGTTAACCAGTTGACACGGATGAATGCCTGTGGCATGGGAGAAGCCGTCATTGTGACTATTCGTAAAGAAATACATTAAACTAAAATGTCAAAATTATTAAAGCATCTAGCTTCTTCTCGGGACATAAAATATTTTTTGTGATGTCCTGATGAGCGTTGAAAGTGAGCTATAAAAGTTTTCGCAAATGACGCTCGACAACAGATGATATCTTCACTATTGGAAGATTAATGCCTAACTATTAATAGATAAATGCTATTTCAGGGATTAAAATTACTCGGGGGAGGGGGGGGGGTTGAAGTACCTGGGAATATCTAGCAAACATAGTTTGGCGAGGATGTTACTGGAAAGAGTAGTCTGTAAAGCCAATATAAAAGTCCGTCACGCAGGGGCTGCGTAAACTAAGCAGATTTCCCACGTGAAATTTTACAATAGAGACATTTCAGAATAGAGAGTCAAACAGTTACGGGAACGGCCTGAACTAGCTCTTGACGGAAACTCACGACTAGACCCGAAGTTAGCCGATCTCATCTCAGAAGCTGAAAACAGAAAAATGCAAATATCTCGGTTAATATTCAAGATAGAGAATAAATGTATATAACATTATTTATAGTAAATGTAATTTGCAATAAGATTGATTCTATATAATTTTTCGATCCAACTTATAGTAACGGAGATATTTCGAATTTTCGAAAATCCACCCCTCTAACCCCCCCCCCCCTCCCACTGGTCCGATTTCGGCCATTAACGAACTAAACGTTTAAATATCGAGTTTGGTAACGATCAACGAAAATATATATATATATAATTTTGAACGGACCTCATTTTCATCATCTCCTGGGTAGGATTGATGGACATTTGAAGAAATTTTTTGAAACTCGCGTCATGAGTACGACCTCAATAGCTGATTTCCCTTAAGGGAAATCTGCTAAAAGTCCGTCAGGCAAGGACAGAGTAAACAAAGCAGACTTCACATATCCTCATACGACACACTAGAGATATCGTCTCATATATATTCTCAACGTCTAAGTAAAAATACGATGAGTGAGAAGTGGAGGGTTTTACTGAAGCCTGAAAACAAGAAAGCAGAAGTAACACGCTTAATGAGTTACGAAAATGTTACAAACAGTAATTGTTGAGCATATAAAATGAAGAAATTTGTATGCCCAACCTCTATTTCTGGCCCGATTTCAACCAATACGGCCTTTAGAGTAAGTAGAATGAAATGGTTCAATATCGAAATAAACATTTTTGAGGCTCCTACTCTTAATTGGTATTAAATCTTAATGCCGTCATCACACAACGTATTTGTACGTATCTCGCCTAGTAAATTTCTGTAGAGAACAATATTTGGCATATAACCGAGGAAGACGCTTCATTATATATTCACTTATTGTTAAAGTGTCATGACTGAAAGCCAGGGTTTACTGAAGGCTGAAAACAAAACAAAAATATAAACGTCTAGGTTAATAGGTGAGGCTACTAGCAGTTTAAGGAAAAGGATACAACTATTGTCTGTTTAAGCTCGCACTTGAAGGACCAATGCAAATAATATAACCCATCCGGGCGATACCACACGTTCACAATGCATTTCGCCTACCCCGACGATGTACTTTTCACGTGTAAGATTTGGGTCGCGGTAGTAATAACGATAAGACCATGTAGGCGAGCCTTGACAGACCAAAGAGGCAGAGATCGATGTCGTTTTGTGAGATTACACGTTTTCTGAATGTACGTCTTGTAAGTATCTGTACCAGGAAGGAAAGGTAACCGAGAGTATCTACATAGAAGATGAAATCAGAGCTAGAATGGTTGCAGAGACCAGATGCTTCTACGCCCTACTGAACGTCTCCAATGCGGGAACCTCTCTTGAAAAACGAAGTCAACTCACGCTTATATATATAATCTGTGTGTGTGTGTGTGTGTGTGTGTGTGTATGTGAAGCTCATTTGTGTTTTGTAAACAATTCGTTTACAAATAAATAAAGAAATAACAGGCACATAACTCATTAATGTTTATTTTCTAGTTCACATAAAAAATAATCAAGTAAAACGATTAGTTATAAAACTAGTATATCTACAAAAGGGAAAACTAATGATATTCATATATACGTAAATTATTTAATTTTATTGCAATGTTATACAATAACGTCTTCATAATTTATTTACATCTAAACAGGATGTTACACAATATGAATAAATTAATGTTACATATATTTCATTTTTTACATTCAATGTTTATCATTTCACCGTTTTAACATTTCCAGAAATACTTACTGAGTAATTTACGCAGATCTCTGAGCCTGACTTATAGTACGGTATTTGAACTATAATGAGACACAAAAAAAATTTACTCTATTGCCTTGAACCACCAAAACCATAATTAGGAACCTGTGTTGAGGTCGTACTCATGACGTCATTTTCAAAACATTTCTTCAAATGTCCATCGATCCTATTCAGGAGAGGATGAAAATGAGTTCAAAATTATATATATATATATATATATATATATATATATATATATATATATATATATATATATATATCCAAAATCGGTGAGGGGGGGGGGAGAGAGCGGTTTTACAGGAGATGAATTTCGAAAATCCGAAATATCATCGTAATTATAAGTCGGATCAAAAAATGTTATAGAACCAATATTATTACAAATGTAATGTCCTATAAATAGTGTCATACAAGTATTTTCTCTATCATGAATATTAACAGAAATATTTGGAATTTTTAGTTTTCAGCTTTCAGTAAAACTCCACTTCTACTAATGTCATATTAACAATAAGCTGTTATATCAGGAACCACTTAATTCCAAGGTAAAATACCAAATATTGTTTTCATTGAACTTTTACTTGGTGGAATAGGCTACGCAGCTCCTGCGCGACTGACCTTTTGGTCTTGAAGCATTGTTCTATAACCGTTTCCCGGATAAGGTTCGAGTAGGAAGGAAAAGCAATCGCCAGTATTGCATATAGGACAGATAGTAGAGAGTAATATATTAACTCTATGTTAAATGAATAGAATGCATGCAAATGTGCATCCCATAAACTGCAAGAGACTGGGTAGATGCAATCCACCGACAGCGGGCCCTTTCATCTCCGCCCGGATACCCCCCCCTCCCCCACCTCACATCCCATGATGCAACTCGCCAGCACTGCACCCACAATATATATGTAGAGACGTGATGGTAAATGGCATACATTAATCATACACACAGTTGGCAATAACTACAAATTTACATTCTAAATCATTATGACCTCAGTTAACTGTATATATATATATATATATATATATATATATATATATATGCTCTATATTTCTAGGTCCGTCAAATTAGTGTCTTCAGTACAAAAAAGTCCGGCACACAATGGCTGAGTAAACTAAGCAGATTTCCTACGTAAAGTTATACAATAGAGAAATCTCCATACGAGTGCCGAACAGTCACGGAAACAGCCGATCTAGCTTTCGCCGGACACGACTAGGAGCGACCACAGCTCGTCCGTTACACTTAATAAAAATGAAAATATCTAGGTTAATATTCAAGATAGAGAATAAATGTATATAACAATATTTGAAGTAAATTTAATTTGCAATAAGAATTCGTTCTATGCAATCTTTCCATCCGACGTATAGTAACGGAGATATATCGAATTTTCGAAAATCCTCCCCTCTAAACCCCCCCTCCCACTGGTCCGATTTCGGCCATTAACGAACTTGATCTTTATTTTTGCATAAAACGTTTAAATATCGAGTTTGGTAACGATCAAACGAAAATTGTGACCGCTAGAGTGTTAACAGACAAATATATATATATATATATATATATATATATATATATATATATATATATATATATATATATATTTTTGAACGGACCTCATTTCGTCATCTCCTGGGTTGGATCGATTGACAT
Source organism: Riptortus pedestris (assembly GCA_019009955.1). Lineage (NCBI taxonomy): Eukaryota > Metazoa > Arthropoda > Insecta > Hemiptera > Alydidae > Riptortus > Riptortus pedestris. Next base: position 38,719,282 of record CM032229.1, on the reverse strand, counting down.
TTGAAGACATTTTTTGCAAAGTCCGTCACGCAGGGGCTGACTAAACTAAGCAGATTTCTCTCGTTAAGTTTTACAATAGATAAATCTACATACTGTTTACACTTCACGCCACCCTGAGTATTAAGTGAATAAATAAAAACGGTTATGAGTAATTTTTCAGTCGATTTTAATAGCCTCCCAACGGAAAGCGTCTGAATTGTAAACTAATAGGACTGCCAGACTTTAAGAGCTGAACATATAGACAGAAATATTCTTTATCGGAAAGTTTAACAATTACTGAAATATACCTGTACATAACAAATTAATTTTATTGAAAACTATTTACTACATCTAGTACTGTAATTTATAATGAATCAGAATAATTTTTATCTCTTTCACTCAACTTTCAGTAGTCCAAGAACAGAAGATGGGGGTGAACAGAAAGAATTTGCATATTTCTCACAAAGTAGCAGTTCAAGGAAAACAATATTTGGAATTAAACCTTGGAATGAACTGGTTCATGATATAAGAGCTTATTATTAATATGACATGAGTAGAAGTGACGGTTTGTTGAAGATTTAAAACTGAAAACTGCAAATATGTCGGTTAATATTCAAGATAGAGAATAAATGTATATAACAATATTTATAGTACATTTGATTTGCAATAAGATTGGTTATATAGAATATTTCGAACCGACGTATAATAATGAGAGACTTCGAATTTCAGAAAATTTCACCTCTAACCCAACCCCCCCCCCCTTCCCAATTGTCCGATTTCACAGTCACACATATATAATTAGAAGAAATTCTTCGAAAAACGCGTCATGAGTACGACCTCAATAGCTGATTTCCCCTGAGGGAAATCTGCTAATACGCCATTTGTTGAGAGAAAATACAAATATGGAAGGGAGTGATATCAGTTTTATAACGCGCCATAAATGTCTTACTTCGTTTATAAATATTGACAAAGAGAATTAAAAAAATTAATGCTTGTCCGTTTAAAGTCATAATAAATTGAAAAACAAAATACACAAAGGTAAGAGGGGTAACATTGACATTTATTACCTCACAAGTATCGAATTTAATTTTTTTTCCAACGTTCTAAAAAACGAACGACAAACCCTTTGATATTTATCTGACAATCAAGTATAAAGAAAAATGTATTATTTTTACTTCAATATGGTTGTGACAAAAAATATGTCGTTAAGAGGACTGGTAAAAAAGAGGGTAATATGTCATTTATTTATGTCAACATTAGGCAACACTACACTTTATCAGGACTACGGATTTTATTTAGTGAGTTCCTAACTAAATAAATTGATATTGCCCAGGGGGGAATCGTACCCACAACTCTAGGTTTACTAGGATGTATGGCCAACGCCTTAAACTCTTATGGCTAACCTGATTCACCAAATGAGTATTAGAGTGCGCGAACAGACTCCATCTAAAATGAATAATAAATTACTTAAAGCAACTTTAACCATCTAAGAGATTTTTTCTATTCGCCATTTAGGAATTTTCAAGCTCTCAACAGTTTGTTAGGCTGTGTTAACTAAGCAGACTTCCCACGTGCGTCACTGCGCATATTTCTCATGACGTAAAAGTTCAATGAGAACAATATTTGTTATTTTGGCTCCAAATAAAGTGTTTAATAATATAACAACTTATTGTTGATATGGCAAGAGTAGGAGTGAGGGTTTACTGAAGGCCGAAAACTCAAAAGTCTAGGTTAATATTAAAGATAGTGAAATAATGTACACAACGACATTTATAGAACATTACATTTGCAATAAGATTTGTTCTATACAACTATTTTTCGATCCGACGCATAATAATGGAGATATTAAGAATTTTCGAAATTCCTCCCTTCAGTCCGATTTCAGCTATTTACATAAAACACTTATATATCGCGTTTCGTAACGATTAAACAAAAATTCCGACTGCTACAGCGGTATCAGACAAATGGACCTCATTTCCTTCATCTACTAGGTAGGATCGACGGACATTTGAAGAAAATTTTCGAAAATCGCGTCATGAGTACAACCTCAATAGCTGATTTCCCTTAAAGCAAATCTGCTAATACTAGTATTTTAAAAAGTAGACAAGTCTAATATACGGTTCAAGATAATGAGAACTTCATTAGCACAAGTCCCCTTTAAGAGAAATCTAATAAAATCATAATCTATGTGACGGGCATGACGTATCATCCAGCTATCTACTTTTTGAGAGGTTAATTTCTGCGTAAATTCAGGAATGTGACATGGAAAATTAATCTTAATTACGGAAAGGATTAAACATTTTGGTAATATTAACATTTTGAAATAAGACTATATCAATCCTCATTAAGAAATATAGAAATTGTTGTGACTCGTGCTACTATACAGTAAATGAGTGTAATACGACAGCCAGAACAAGAAACAAATGGCCAATACTTTGAACCGAATTTTACCGTTTCATACAACTTTTAATATTTAAATAAACCACTCCGCACCTAGAGCTTCAATAAGAATTCGATAGTTTTAACCCTAAATGTTACTCATAGACTAACAGAACGGTTAAGACGATGTCAATTTTTTGCTTACTCCTCCATCTTCCTTTTGGGAAAAGAACAACGTAACGCCAAGAGTCAACTAAAATAAATGAGAATATACGTTTCACGCTGAACAAATGAGTTCCTTAAAATGAAAAGTCAATCACTTGGCACCTTTCGAACGTTTTCGGGATGTAACCAGAATTCCTTCATCGGGGAAGCATCTGCATAAAGGCACCTCAAACATCTCCAAGAAAAATGGATCTGCAAATACATTAAATATATTTCATTCCCTTCCAACTAAAACTTATTTCAGGATAAATCCCAGCACATGAAGATACCCAGCCCATCTTCAGCTGCCAAGGTTCAATGAAGAAGCACGCCAACACTCAGAAATGGCACGGATGTGCTGAAAGGCCAAGTGCAATAAAATCTTCATTATAAGGGAAGTTTTCTTCATTCATGTACCAGATAAATTCCCTTATCGGAGAAACCATAACGTTTTAATAGGAACCTTAGACGGTCAAAGATATTTTCAATACCTCCCAAATAGAATTCAGTTTACCCACTCTTAACTCACCAGTAATGGGCACTCCAAGAAGAGAACATTTTCATATTTCTTCAATACCCTAGCGCCTTCTAGATTAAAAAAATATTCAATATTTGAGGTCTGTATTGACTCGTGTCGGCTAATAACTCCCAGTCACGCTTGATTTGTATGGTATGTTGTATGGAAAATGTATTTACAGTAGAAACATCCGCGAAAGGAGAATAATTTTAAGATATTAATTCAACGTAAAAGTCAATATTTGACATTTTGCACGGCTCCAGGCTCTAGTGTATTGGATTTTTTTACCATAGAGAAATTTCGCTAACATTTTCACTAGTGTCGTACTTATTTTAGAATGAATACTGTTTTCAGAGAATATTTTTTTACTAATTTCAAATGGTACTACGGCTAATCGGGAAACTTTCAAGAAACAATGATGTTCAATTTAACTGTTACCAACATTAATGAAAATGTTATCCATAATCATTTCCTAAAATTCCTGTTTCTCCTCGGCCTACAAAATCAATAAGGAAGTCTTAATATGCTAGAGATTTCCTCCTAACTGTAGTTCTAGCTGATTCAATTTTTGGCTGATCGTTACTGAACTCGATATTTACGCGGTTTATGTAAAACTGAAGATCAAGTTCGTTAACGGCTAAAATCGTAGTGGGAGGGGGAAATATCTACGTTGCTATGCGCCTGGTGGAAAAATTGCATAGAATCAGTTTTATTGCAAATGTGATGGTCTATTCACTTTTTCTCTAAACTGAAAATTAACCGAGATATTTCCATATATTAGTTTTCGCACACCAGTAAATCCCCCACTCATGTCATATTATGAAGACCTTCATTTGAAGCCTAAATACCAAATATTAGTATATATATGCCAGACGGGCTTTTTCTTGTGATACTTGTTTTCGGAATTTATTATAGTCGGGAACAATAATGACTCGAAAAATTAACCCCTCTTAATAAAGAAATGGGCAAGGGGGTAAATTTCATTTACTCCGAGATTAACAAACAGCATTTTCAATACTTTCGAGAAATCCATAACTACTTGAAACATACATTATTATAATTAACTCTCGGAAGTGAAAAACTTCTGCAATATCAGTGTTGTAAAATTTAATAGAACTCTTTTAAAGAAATCATATTGAAGACTACTAAAATAACAACAGAGCTAGCGTTTGCTAGTTTCTACAGAGTACGAGAAAAATACTTGTGTTGCCCGCAAATATGTAATTTTACTAGACTTAAAAGCATGATAGGACGCGTTGTAGATAAACCAATTTACTGAATGAAATATTCAATTTTTCGTCTTTGAATAAGTATAAAAAGTAAAAACTCCTCTCAGTGCAAAGAAATAGTGGATATAAATTTCGAACATTTATAGTATAAGAAAAAATTAAGCCATAACATTTTTACTATGCAATAATGACCACATTTTTGCTCTCTTAAGACCGTAAGCCCATACAATAGAAGAACAAAAAAGGAACATAGTGTAAACAAATTAACAATAAATAAGAAGCACCTTTATTTTGTATAAACACAAAGTAAAACAATTTGTTAACTTATAAAACTTAGTAAAATGTGGCATTAAAATTAATAGTATAATATAATACATATTTAAAACGGGAAGAAAGTTAAATAAAGCATATAACAAGAAACAACATTAAACAGTAATAATAAACCTTTCAACAATTACTCTGTTATACCCTGAAGCAACATACATAATATATTTGAACAATATTCAAGAGTTGAAGTCTAGACTACTTATATCATGACTGCCAGCTTCACACGCACATTGCATAAACCTTACAACAAATACTAAAGTAAACAACGTGCAATAAAAATATAACAAAATATAAAACAGTCGGGAGGACACAGAAAAACATCTAAAAAAGGAAGAATCGTATTCTAGACATTTTAAGGGGAAAATAAACTCAAACCATTAATTTTAAAGAAATAAAATCCATTTAAATTTTTTTCTGAAAGTAATTCAACCGTGAGTGCATATATTGATTTTTTTATTTATTTGTAATAGGAGAATTTTATTAAAAAGGGTAAAATTACTCTTGATCGACAAAAGTCTCAGGACATATAAATGGAAAATGTTATTCAGTGACTTGTCAATAAACAAAAAAAAAAAAGGGTTTGATGCAATAAATAATTACAAGCTTTTAAACAGGAAATTATAATGTACTAATGGTGGGAATTTATATATAAAATAGTCAATTACTATAAATTAATACAATATTACAACAGAAGAGAGATAATTAATAAGATAGAATAAAAAAATACAGCTTTTACAATATATAGATAAATAAGGAATAAACATATTTACATTTTTTTTTAGAATAGATGCCCCAAGTTACATGAAACAATCTGAATAAACCTAAATAGAATCTAGGTCACACACCAATTGGGGCTTTGCCGTGATATAAAATATCAAATAGTATTAAGGAATTTTATTTTTTCCTGTTGATAGCATGGAACACGTAAAAGGAACATTGAATAAAAATTAATAACTTTGAAGAAGGGAGGGAGAGGGATAGATGGAAATTTTATTGACTGAAGGGTACCGATATGAGCACATGAAAAAATAAGCGTAAATGCTCTTTAAATGAATTTATTCTTCCTGCCAAGGCTGAAATCCCGCGGTAACGTGTTCATAATTTTATAAAACGAATGCGGGTATATATAAATAGGAACTCGAATAAATTGATCATCGGCACCCGGAAGAAAATAGCATTTAGATATACTACCAAGTCAAAAGGCCAGACAAACCGTCATTGCAGGAGTATGAGAATATGCGCTAAAAATCTAAGAGAGATTGCGAAAATTTTAATCGAAACTGACTGTAAAATATTGAATAATAAATGTATAAAGAGTGTCGCAAAGGGAAATACGGCGGAATTCTCATGGACAAGGCCTAAAGGCGGCTGCACAAACATCACGAGAACTATCAGATTTTAGGAGTAGCGATAACAGTAGGTTAATGTCATGGAGTAAAGATAAAAATAGTTCCCGCAAGCAATTTTGAGTATTGAATTGAAAGTTTATTATTTTAGGAGGCTGTTCGATAGTTTCAAAGAAAATGTGGGAATAATAGTGTGGAAAAATTTAACTGCTATAATCCTGAAATGGAAGAGAAATTGCTAACACTTGGCAATAATAAAACACGATGTGAGCCAGGCAACTCTCCAAAGGTAAGCATGATTAATTTAGTTATATGATGAGGAGAAATAGGGAAAAGGGGTCAGGAGATATCCGCTTAGATAACGGGGACTACACAAGATGGCGATCCGTGGCGCAATAGGGTGAAAGTAGGACAGGGCAATTTCACAATGGGGCTTATGTGACGTAGGAGGGAAAGGCAGAATATGGCGATGACTATGAAGGCGGAAGACATTCCGGCGGGGCCTATAGGAGAGAGAAAAAGACTGACTATATAAAACAAAGCCTAGCCCCATTCTCTCTCCGATAAAACCACATCACCGACTAGTTGTATAAGATCCTCAGCTTTTCTTCAGATGTCTTGATCCACTTCTTTACAACACCTTCAGCTCCAAACACACTGGCACTATAAATAATTTACAAAAGCACTGTATAACTGGTAAAACTAAATCACTACTGTGGTTTAGAACTATGATACTATGAACTGAGGTAGAGCAGAGATAAGGGGCACTAGTTGTAACACTACTGAGGTAGAGAGAGGAGAGACTAGATAGACACGAGAGTTGGCCACTAAATGGTGGAAGGGACTGGAGAGAGCGACTGCTTGGAGGGGAGTAGGGCAGAGGAGGGGTGGGGCGCGCCTGTGCTGTAGCTGCCAGCCCTCTCATTGGCTGGCGCCCTCCCCTCCGCTCTCTGATTGGCTCTCCCTCGTCCCCACCCTTCCTCTCTACCCCCACCACCTACCATTACTCACCACGTGCACAAGGACAGCGTCGGTCAACGCCCTACCCCTCTCATCCCCACCATCTCTTCCTCGAACCGACCTCCTACAAATACACAAGAATACCCCTTAATAATCAATTAGGCCAGCCACAATTTTAAATCGAGCCACGGACCCAGAGTTTACACCAGCTGTAAAAACCCTCGCCCAACATTCGCCTCAACAGTACAACATAAATTGATCTGTGAGAAAATAAACATCAAACACAAAAACTGCTTTTACTTGGAACCAAACGGTAAGTTATATAATATAAGGAAGTTACTTGCATAAGACATCTAAAACTGAAATATCCTAAATTTGCCTTGGACCACCAACTGAACATTAATAAATAAGACACAAATATACCAAAATAATGCAATATTTCCTATAATATAGAGCTATTAATATTAATTATCTACTTAATTTTATGAAAATTACAAATTTGTATAAAAAAATTTCTACTAAGTCTACATACGACATTAAATCTGACGCTTATAAGTAAATGTAAATAGTTATACATGTTTAAATTAATAAAAAATGTTCCTACCATTGTTAACAACATAAGATTAGCTAAGAATAGATGTAAAAAGTGCCAGATGGTAAATAAAATAAAATCAAGATGTAGGTTAAATTTTAAATAACTATATAAATGAGGTTATAACAATATTAACAATTTACACACAGAATGTTGCTCCAAAATGAGAGTTTTAGAGATATTACCGGGCGATGATAACTAGTAGTTTTTCGCCCTGAAACCTTAAGAAACAAACAAACAATATGAATCATTTCTGATAGGGAAGCATATGTGAAAATATTATTCGAGCGCTAAATGAACACAAATAAGTTGCTTTTGGAAGAAACCCAAAGCTCAATTTTTCTTATTTTTGAGAAATAGTTCATTCTAGTCAACTATCAGATCTACTAATAGGTATCGAGTTGTGTTGGTTTCTTTCAATAATAATTACCTCTCCACCCTACTCATCAGGACGTATTCTTTTTAGTTCTTCAGCTGGAATATAATGACGTTTAAAACCAAAATATAACAAAATTAGAGCAGAGAATATATCCGCGGACTTCATGTGAAAAAAAATTCGTACTTTCTTCAACTCTTGAGTTTTTCTGTATATATATTGTTCGTGGAATCATTAAACACAAGGATTTATTAACTGATCACCCAAAGCAGTCATCACCAGCCCTGATTATAGTTTATACGTCGGTGTTAGTAACAAGGAAAAGAGAATATTTTATTTGCGTTCCACCGAAAACATAATAATTATATTCATGCATAAAAACGGGACCAAACTAAAATATTATCGAAAGAACTAAGTGTATACGGCGACATTATTAATGAAAACTATATAAATATTGTTCTGGGCAGTATTAATACATCCATCATATTATAAACAGTGATGTACCCAAATACCTAATCTTGAGATACTTTTCGGCCTCCGGCTTTATAGGAAATTGAATTTGGAAGGCTTTTTACCGCATAGCTTTGATATTTACCATTAATTCCTTAAGGATTAATTTTGGTATATTAATTAAATATAATTTTATCTCGGGATCAAGATGTGCACTTGCTATGGCTTTGCATATAAATGAGTTAAGGAGTCCAGTTTACAAAAAGTAACCAATCCTACAGACGGACAAGAAAAATGCAATTATTATATCCAAGGGTAAACTATTTCAATTTTTAAAAATTTATGCTCACTAAATTCGAAATCGTTTTTGTAAAGAAAATCGTTTTCTTAAGAAGAATTAAATATTTGAATTCTTGGTTCATAAATTGTAAATTGCCTGGAATTTTTACACGTATTTATACGGGAATCTATGTTATTTTTATACAAGCCAAAAATACAGGTTGTATTTTAGCTAGGTTTTGTTTTCTTATTTTCTTTTACTATTTGTTAAAATGAATGTGTGTATGTATCTGGAATTCATAATAATCTTGATTTGATATTGTGATTGTATGTCGAGAGCAAATGATAAAGAAATATGACTAAGACAAATTCAATAAAATTGGTGACTAATGTTTTGTTTTTCCCCCTGACGTGTGCAAGTCGATAAAGATATGACAAAAAATATTTTAATAGTTATAATTTTGGACTCACTCCGTCTATTTTGAGATCACTAATATGACCTCATTTAGCAAAATGTTTATAATCATCATGGAGCTTAAAGAGTTGTTCTATTTTAAGAAAAATATGAAGATCAGGAAAACGTTTTGTATATCAATACAACAAAAATATACACAACAAACTAATATGAAACAATTATATATTGTATAAACATTACAATAGATCACAGAAATCCTTATACATCAATTTTATAATTTATTTCTTTGCAAGCTGCTAGTTAGGGTCATATTCTTTAATAAGGTGAGACGGTGCAATTACACAATAACTATCTACTATTTAAATTATAGTGCAAATTATTGAAACATTTTAACGAATCTCCAGGGAGTTTATGGGGATATCAAGACCAGTGCTTTTAAAACTGGTGTTAGAAATCAGCGCTGCACTACTGAAAAGGGGAAAATGAATAAATGATCTAAGCAATTTGAGCAAAACCTTAATAAGTTAGGGTTATAATGAAGGCCAATTTTTTAGATAGTCTATAAACTACAGAAAAGAAAAAAAAAATCCGGCTTTGTAAATTTTTCTGTAATTGTGTTTGTTAATTATGTTCTGTGTAGATTTTAAAAAAATGGAGAGGAAGAATGGGAAATCAGGGGATAGTTAAAAATATTTGAGAGGAGTGAAGGGGAAGAACATGGTGGATAATGGGTCCCTAGGCAACCTAACAATGGAGGGGGCAGATCGGGACCCATGGGCAAACCCTACACAAAATGGGCGGCATATAACCCATTCCAACAAACCCAGCTAGATTCCACAATTCTAGGCTTCCTGGCCTGGAGAGCTAGTGTAGCAAATATCAATTTCACAGATAATTAACTCCCTAACGATTTCGCTCTTATCATTAAAGTCGCCTTATTGTTAACTACATTCGACCTCCCATTAAAATGTAAATATCTGGATTAGTAGCTAACTAAATGTAATTTATATTACTTTTAACAATTAACAACAGAATTAATAACTTTTTTTTAATACTGTACATTATAAAACACAATTAATTACAGTACAATTAATAATTGTACTAGGTGATTTTAATGATTTTATTTTGGAACTTCTAGTTTTATCATTCTACTAAAAAAGAAAACCAATTAAACAAACACTATATGACAGCTGCTTAAAAGTAGTAAGGAATAGCAGAAGTTTATAACATAAAACGCAACAGAATGAACATAAATAAAACAAACTATAATATTAGAAATCACACAAAGAAAGAAAATATATAAATAAATATAACGTAAACAAACAAATATAAATTTGAAAAAGAAATATCAGAAAATTAAAATATTATATCTAAAGTAGGTCATGATAAAAAATACTCAATTATGTTTCAATTAATAATTTACTCAAGTCCATTAATACCTAATAACAGACTTTTCAATATCCACGAAAACGACCAAAAGATGGAAGAAGATAGAAACGTCATGCAGTGGTTTCACGTTGATTTCTACACGACACAATTCAACTAAAAGAATTATTTGAGAGTATTAAGGGAATTTCATTTGACTATTAAATCAGTAAATGCAGAAAATAAGGTTCGACCTAGTAAGTTATTGGCAAAGCAATGATTGAGTATCAGATAAGTCAGACAGAAATGTGGGTCGATTGATCAACCCCCCCCCCGCCCAATGCAAATTTCGCATATTAAACACTCCCAGTATCCGCTCAGCATCGTCAGCTAATTGAGGAACTACTGTCCAGGATAAAAATGAGGCAGTCCAGAAAATCGTCTTGATCAACAAATAATCCCTACCAATGTGTGAACGCTGGACTCCCAAGACCCTCAATTTTGGGGAGTCTGAACAAAAGCCAACACGCATCAAAAAAAGAATTTAAAGTAAAACTTTATTATACGGAGGGATGTGGGAGAGCTCATATCCCGAAAATACAAAAGCGGATTGAAAATCAGAGGCCTCTCAAAACCAACACACGTAGTGGGGAGGGGGGGGGGGTTAATTTTTATCTTCCCCATGCGTACGTTTAGAATTTGATTTTAATGGATAATGCAAATAATTAAAGCTGTTAATTTTATTATATGATATATCCAACATATATTTACTGACCTTTTGTGAATACACTCGTGTCGTTAATGATATTTAGTGCATACATTGGTAATCTTTTTCGAGGATTCTATTAGTAATCATTTTGCTCCAAGAACTGAAAGTGAGTAACTCATTAGTTAAGTCAATATTAACACACACTAATAGTCACTGAGTGAATCCCACTAGAGTAAGTCGAAGTACTGATCAATTCTATTAAAATAAGAAGTACAAAAACATAATTTGTTAATGGATGCAGTTTTACAGCAGACGCACGGAACTAAATATGAGAGAAGACTGATTATTTTTTCTTCATGGAATTCTACAAAGTGCGTTCGAAGAAGAAATAATAATAGAAAGTGAATACAAATTAGATAGAAAATAGAATTGATTGATATGGCTGGGTTAAAAACATTAATTCAATAGCAGAATATGAAGACATACATTAATAGCAATATATAGTCAAATTATACAACAAATATATATTATCATAGTGATTATAACAATATAATATAAAAGATCTCCTGAAGGGAGTCCGCTATTTAAATTGCTGTGATGTTAAATTGTTTATTCTTTTAAATATTTTAACTATAGATGAAGTTATGATTGAAACCCCGAGGTCAAAACTGTGGGCTATATACTAATTGCTGCAAATAACGATTTTGCCTAAATAACACAATATTAATATTAATGCAAAGAGTCTGCCACTGAGGAATTATATTGAACAGCCCATTGCTCAAGTCATGAAATGTTAGATGTCACCCCACATCATGTTTTTTTTTTTGCTGGACATGAAATTTTAATACTTACAGTAAAACTCCAAGAGCTTGGGACTACTAAACTCTGAAAACCCAAAAATTCTTCTAATATTGAAGTAAGAGAATAATGTACAGAACAACAGCTGAAGGACATTACATTATCAAGAAGTGTAGTTATAAATATTTTTCGCGGCAACGCATGATAATGGAGATAGCTGCAATTCCCACCACACTAAACTCCCACTCATTTTTCTCCAATTTCAGCCATTTTAATTTGATCTTCAGTTTTACATGAAATATTTAAATTCGAGCAGTTAATAGATAAGACAGTCACACCACTACAGTAATATAAAAAAATATTGCACAAATAAGTAATACTCCATAAATATAATATTTATTTAACAACGCAGTACGAAGTACCTTGAATTTGTATTGTGTGTTTAAATAGTAAAAATCAACAATTTAAGAACGGTGAACTCTATTGGAGGGAAAAGGTTTCTTATTAAGCTGAACCTACCTTTTCAAGTGTCTACGATTTAATAATTAAATAAAAAGCACATTTATTATATTATTGTGTGTGAAAACTAATTTATTTTGCAGGAAAATCGGATGGAACTATTATCTCTGCCTAGAATGATAAGGATTGTATTTGGTGTGACCATTCAATGGAATAAATCCCACAACTATTAACACAAAGTTCACAAACGGTATTTAAGTACAATGATAAATAACTCAGGTGTAATCCTGTGGGAAGAAAGACGACAAGATTTATCAAATGGGAATGAGAAAGCTATTCAACTGACAAGAAGCAGGCAGGTTTATATTACCGTATGCGTTGTTTTAGAAATAATCATTATTGCAGTATTATAATAATGCAGTATTTTATGCAACAATGTACAATAAATTTACCAGAGAAGCTGCCTACTGAAAGAAATACAACAAAAAAATAGCTGATCTTGACGGGTTATCTACAGGTTACCACCTTCATTAGCTAGACGTAGGATTTCATTTCGCCAGTTCATAACTATATAAATTCTTATTGTTCTTTAGGGAATTGAACCAAAACCAATTATTAAAGAGGGCATAATATAGGGTGCATAAAAAGAAGATACTGAAAAAAGTAGAACCTATAAATTTCTACAATTCAACGGTGTTCTCATTTTAATTGAGAAGTTGCCCGTCCTCATTTAAAAAGGGGATTTAGAAAGGTTTGTAATTCATTTATTGCTGACAACTGACCTATATACAATACATAATGTCGAAGCTCTAATAACGATTTACTGAATAATCAGTGTAATAGCAATTTCGTTTGGTTTTCGCCAAATTGAAGTCTCGATAGCTAATTAAGTATTAATAACCAGAGAGAATATTGAAAACATAAATTATACACAAGCTCAGAGTAGCTTAAGTCTTAATGAAATAAAAAGTCGTAAAGCTGTCGAATGAATCATTAATCTGATCACCGTAAAAGCAAACGATTATTTTTTATGATGAGAAAAAGAAATTGCATCCCAAAGCGATCTACAAATAAAATAAGGCGATAACCCACATGGAGGAGGGAGTATTAATTTCAGGACAGTTAATAATTAAAATAAATAGCACAAAAGCTCTTACTGCGGAATATATTTCCAATATTATATTGCAAATAATCAAGTAAAGCATATTTTCTTCGTTAGCCAAGCGCTATATTTCCCGCAATACCAACTAGGCTCACTCAAATTGTGTCGCGTGTAGTTTATGTAAAAAACATTATGTACAGTACAATAGTTTTACAATATGATAGAATGTTACCTGGAAACTCATTCCCTTAAAACAATATGTTCCTGAAAATAAGGCGTTTAAATATTCTAACTTTAAAGGGAGATGATTTATAAGAGAAGGAACCTATAACTAATGACCTTCGGACTTTTGGAGGATACAAGAATAATAAAATTGTACAAAAGATTCGAATCAGAACATCAGAAATAATTATAAAATAATAATAGTATATATGTAACGAGAGTAGGCTAGTTTAAGAAAGGGTAAACAATTTACTTTCCTCAGGCTATCTTAAAAATACAGAATAAAGGTCAACTACCATCTCAGTAACACCTTTCTGAATGGGATATGGTATTTCTGTTTTACTTGTTGCCACGTAAATTTTAATAAACTTATCTACTAGTTCTCTATTTAGTTACATACAGGAAAGGTATTATTTTCTTCGTAATAATGAGAATACATAGAAATAAACTTAATCAAATATTTTATTACTGTATTTAAAAATTCAAAAGCACTCAATACTTTAAAACGGAATAATTTTATAACAGAATCAATTTATCAATTTGTTGCGTCGAATGAAAACTCGCAAAGAAGAATTTCCTTTCCAAGGAAATCTACCTTCTAAACGCCCAAGTCCATTAACATCATTTTTATTTCTCTTTGTATCAGGGCAGCGATAAAAAAGAAAGCCTGCTCTATAGTAGTAAGGGGTGATGTAAGAAGGTGACGTTATTTGATAAGAAAGGAAGTAGAGTACTACTAAGAGCTGGCGAAAAGAAAGGTGTACTCACACAAGTTTCCGCTCCAAGTACTATAGTAGTAGAGTAGTAGTAGCAGCAGAAGTGGGAGGCAGCTAGAGGGAATGTAGAATTTGGTGAAGAGAGAGAGATAGAGAGGGCTGGAGAAGTGATTCCCTATCAAAGGGAAAAGGGCTGAGGAGGGAGTGTGGAGAGAAAGGTTGAGAGTAGGGCAGAGTAATGAGGAGGGGAACTGGGTCAGGGCGATATGAGGCCAGGGGGAGAGCTCTAGCGGCCGCCGGAGCTACTAGCCCCGCCCTAAGGCGCTCCAGCCATCTACCGGCGAGCTCAAGTACTAACTCAGCTGAGCCCAACGCGCATTTACACGCCAATAAAAGTCCTTCACGCAGCAAGAGCTGCGCAGACTAAGCAGATTTTCCCCACGTCCTGCTATGACACACAACTCACCATATATAATTTTATTACTTAATTAATAAAATAAAAATCCGATGTGAAGAAGTAGGGGGCTGCGACAACTAAGCAGAATTCCCACGTATTTCCATTTATCTCAAGACGTAAAAATTCAATGAGAACAATATTAGCTATTTATGCACCAAATAAAGTGCGTCATAACATAACAGCTTTTTTAAAATATGAAATGAGTAGGAGTGGGGGTTTAATGAAGGCCAAAAACTAAAATATTGTAATATCTCGGTTAATATTCAATTTAGAGAAAACATGTATATAACAATATTTATAGAAGATGGCAATTGCAATAAGATACAAATCAATTGCGCTCTATACAAATTTTTGATCCGGCGCATAACAACGGAGATATTTTGATTTTTCAAAATTCTCCCCTCTAAACCCCTCCTCCCACTGGTCCAATTTCAGCCGTTAACGAGCGTGTTCGTCATATTTTCATAAACGTTTAAATGTCGAGTTTGGTAACGATCAGACAAAAATTGCAGATGCATATATGCACTTTTGTGCGTAACTTAATTTTGTCAAAGGGTAGGATCAATGGACATTAAAGGAAATGTTCCGAAAATGGCGTCGTGAGTGCAACCTCAACAGCTGATTTCTCTTAAGAGAAATCTGCTAAAAGTAAGAATAAATCGCTTAATATTTTATTATGAAAAATTTTGTCACGCAGGGGCTGCGTTAACTAAGCAGATTTTGCTAGTGCCGGTATGTCACACTAGTGACATCTCGCCACATATTATGACTGAAAATCCGAACTACTCCTTAATATTTGAGATAAGAAAAAAAGCTTAGAACAATAATTTAACAGGATTAATTCTATAACATTTTTCGTTCCGATCCATACTAATATTTTTAATTTTCAAATTCCTCTCCCTCTCTAAACCGCCCCCCCCCCTCCATACTCCAGGTCTGATTTCAGACAACAAAAACTATAATCTTTAGTGTTGACTGAAACGGTTAAATATTGAGTATGGTATGGATCAAATAAACATTTTGGAGAAAAGAACGTAAAATCTAATTGATGACGTCTTTGCACAATTTGCATGTATCGCACATAATAAAGGCTTTCATGAAAACAAAAATTTTGGCATTTGAACTTAGAATAAAGTTCATGTTTAAGAGCTTATTTCTATTATGACACGAGCAAGAGTGGGGGTTTACTGAAGGCCGAATACTAAAAAAATCCTATTATCTACGTTAATATTCATGATGTATATAAATATGTATATAAGAACATTTATGGACAATTTAATTTTCATTAATAACGGATATATTTCAAATTTTCGAATTATCTCCCGATTCAAGACGTTATCGAACTAGAGCTTTCAACAACCTTGCCAATGTAATTTAAAATATATATTATTATATAAACTTCAACGCAAACCACTAGCTTCTGCACATGACATACTTAACAATGGGACCGTATCGGACCACATTCCCAGTGTATAACGTGTGTAGTAAACGGGAGTGCGATTTTCATGAAACCGTAACCTCTACTCAATTACTTCTGTAGATCGAATAAAAATAAAACTATATCCAAAAAGTTGTTCTCAAAATTAATACGAACTAACTCATGTTTGAAAAATCCTAGAGAGGATTGGCTGATAGAACATATCCAACAGTCCTATTAGAAGATCGTGAAATGGATGAAACACCCACTAAAGAGGGCTCTAACATCCTCTAAAGAGGTTGGGGGCCAAGAACACCAGTCCCTTAACTTCCCCTACAGAAGATTGCCAAGTCCATCGCTATTTTAACGTCCTCTACAGAGGATGGGCATGACTGGGGCCAAGCACACCAGCCCTCTAGAGGCCAAGTTTCACCGTCAAGCCTCTAGAGGGGCCAAGTTCACCACTAGTCCTCTAACCTCCCCTGAAGAGGATGGCCATGACTGGGGCCAAGCACACCAGCCCTCTACCGAGAATGGCCAAGACTAGAGGGCCAAGTTCACCGCTCCTGTAACGTCCCCTACAGAGGATGTCCAAGTTCACCACTACTGCTCTAACCTCCCCTGAAGAGGATGGCCATGACTGGGGCCAAGCACACCAGCCCTCTACCGAGGATGGCCAAGACTAGAGAGCCAAGTTATAAGCAACTTTCTGGAATTTATGTTCTATACATAAATTTGTTGTAGAACACATTTCGTCCAAGTAGAATAAGAGACAACTCAGGACATTTCAGGAGCACTATGAGGTTGCTCCTAATGATCCTCAAATCAAATTTAACAAGACTAGAAGTGGCAGGGTCACGTAGGGAGTATGGGGCGAAAAGGATCTCTCTTATTTTATAGATCGGGGGGGGGGGGGGTACAAGATGATTTATAGTGATGAATGTCTTGATGAGGGTATCTGAAGGACTTGAAACCTGCTCTGAACGGCCAAGAATTGAAAAGGTGTAATGATCTCGTTTGTACAATAGAATTCAGCTCTCTGCCCTTCCTAACGCCCTTTTGTCGGACAATGAATGCAGAAGGCAACGGGAAACTACATACCCTTGTATCATTTCCCCTCCTTGTTTGTTTCTCAGATAATCAGGAAGACAACAAGGTAACAACTAAGTTTAAAGCAAAACTTGAAAAAGGAAAGCATACCAAAACTCGTGGTAGCTCTAAAATGAAAGTAAAATAGGAGAAGTGTACTATTTCCTAAAATTTAAGGATGTATCTTAATTTCCAGTAGCGTTAAACAATGATCTCTACTATATTTTAACTTCTACCTCCAGAAATTGTATAAAATTCACCCAATTTACCACCAAACTGAGTGAATGTTTGTTGGTAGTCGACAATGTACTACCGTTAATAATAAAACATTTCAAGACACACAAAACATCCACTGCACATACAAAGAATTTTAAATCGAAACTCTAATAGCTTGAAGAATGACACACTCGGCCAGAGCATTTTACGTTCATATAGAAACGAACTAGACATAAAAGCAATAAGTCCCCGCCCTCGACTTTATTGTCGCTCGTTAACTCTTATTCATTCGAATCCGAAAATCATAAAATGCGTCGTTCAACAAAGGGACCTGACGGCCTAAACCTTCTCCAACAAGTTTAAACTTTGCATTCTTCCTCTAATAAATCACAACAACCTTTTACGATGCAAGAAACCTATTTCGACACCTGTTAGGGTCGTTTTTTCTTAAAATGAAAGTGCATGAAAGTACAATTAAAAGCAATAAGTACTGCACAGAGAAAGTTCACTTGATGTCTATCTGTTGTAACGTTATCCAACCTTGGTCGCCTAGAACCATCCGTATAAAACATACATTATCATTATGATCTTTGAAATTAAGTTGAAAATACTTCCCTCTTCTGAAAATGTGTTCGATATTCAACATACTTCTATTTTGGCATAAAGCAAAGAAGGTGTTTATTAAAATGTAGTGACGCTCGAAATTAGTAAGCTACTTTATTACAATTTAGAAATAGAATAAGAAGGGAAAATAGGATTGATGGCACGACAAAAGAGGTCAGAAGAAGCTATTGAAGTCGTCCAGATATGATCCACTATAGAATTTAAAAATTAAAATACATATATTTCTAAGGAGAACTTGAAGACAGCATTCCAATGATGCGCCATATTTAGAGGTGCCTTTACAAGACGAATTTTCTTCGAAGTACCTATTAATAATGATGAACAATTACCAAGTACAAAAAGGTTGGCAACCCTTCAAGTAGGTAAAAGGGCTCTGTGGCGAAGAGACACATAGGAAAACCTAAGGATACTTGAAGGAGACAAAGAACCCCAAAAGTGGGGTGAGAACTTTTACGTTTACAAGTATAAAGGAACCCGGTAAATTATTAATCCTTAAATGAATACTTTATGTTAGATAGGCAAAGACGTAGTAGTAAAAAAACAAAGTGGAAGAAATACTAGGCTATATAATTAACTTTTAACCGCCGACAATGGTCTAAGATATGTTAATTGGGCGAGATTAAGGACTTCTGTAAAGAGGATTGACTGAAATTAAAAATATTTCCATTAATATTTATAAACCACTCAGCAGGCGTTGTTGTTTGTGGGGCGTAAGTCGTAGAGTATAACTCGAAATATGAAGATGTGCTCTTCCTAGAAAATAGTTTGAAGGGTACAATAATAGCTGTTGTAAAACGGAATGTAATGAGTTATTACCAGGCATGATTCTGCACCAAGGGAAGAAGGCATAAGAATGAGGGAATGAAGTTGTATTTCCCATTAAGTTATTTAGTACAAAAAGGTTATTTACATGAGAAGTCCTTTCACATTTATGCAAGGAAGGATACAAGGCAGATTATGAATATTTTTAACTCGTCTGTGAAAGTAGGAAGTGAAAAGCCCCTCACAATTTTAAATCTCATTGGAACCGGACGCCAAGAGGCCAAACCAAAACAAGAATATAAGATCCAGAAGCATTTTCAGACTGCATGATTTTTGAGAAGGCTAATGTTGTATTGAAGGTGAATTATTACACCGTAAACAATGGCTGATAAGATTGAAGAGGCACTCTTGGAAAAAAAAATCCACAGCACATGGGCTGCGTAAACTAAGCAGATTTTCCACGTAATCCACTGTACATCTCATCTCTCCATCTATTCCCTATTTCTCTAGTATTAAAACACCTTTAGCAAAATTGGAATGCTCTAAGCACCTGTGGTAAAAATCAGGCGATTATAAACTAGGCTCTACTGAGGCTGAAAATATAATATACATATAACTCTATCATGTTTGTTTATGTTTATTATTATTTACGTCCACTTTATGCTACCATGGCTAATCGGGACGGGCTATCTACAGGTAACCACACCTTGCTAAACAGGGTGGGACTGAGCAGTTAATGTGTCCGTCACTAAATTAATTTCTACTGGCTAGGGCGGGAATCAAACCCGCCACTCTAGGTCTACCACGCGAGTTTAAGACCAACGCTCTAACTCACACGGCCAACCTGAGCCCCATAATACAATCAATATTCAAGATAAGAAAAAATTTATTTAACAAATATTATAGAAAATTAAATTTTCAACAACTTTGGTTATATTAGATTTGTCAGTCCAACTCAGAGTACAGTAATGAGAAATATTTAGAATTTTCAATGATTTCCCCCCTCTCTCAGCGCCGATTTTAGCCATTGACTTATACGATCCTTAGTGTTGAATGAAAAGGTTAAATATCGAGTATGGTATAAATAAAATAAACATTTTCGGCTCATGAAAAACTCTTAATTAAGCATGTAATCACACAACGTATTTCTATCTCGTCTAGTGAATACCTATTGAAAGTAATATTAATATGACATGACTGGGAGTGCGGGTTTAGTCAAGGCTGAAAACTAAAAAAGTACAAGTATGCCGGTTAGTAATTACGATAGTAAAAAAACTCTTACATAACATTATGTATAGGTAATTAAATATTCATTAACATTGCTTCTATACAATTTTTCGATCAGACGTATAGTAACGGAGATATTTTGAATTTTCGAAGTCCTTCCCTTTAGACCACTCCCCCTCCCAAAGGTCCGATTTCAGCCATTGACGAACTTGATCATTAGTTTCGCATGAATCGCTTATATATCTCGTGTGTGTGCGCACGCGCGCATATATATATATATATATATATATATATATATATATATATATATATATATATATATATATATATGATTTTGAATGGACTAGGTTTTCACGATCTACTAAGATGGATATATTTTGAAAATCATGTCATGAGAACAACCTCAATAGTTGACTACATTTAAGGGGAAATCTGCTATAGCCCACCAACAATGGAGACACACTCCAGAAAATGATAGTGAGGAGAGAGTGGGAGAGAGAGAGAGAGAGAGAGAGAGAGAGAGAGAGAGAGAGAGAGAGAGAGAGAGAGAGAGAGAGAGAGAGAGAGAGAGAGAGAGAGAGAGAGAGAGAGAGAGAGAGAGAGAGAGAGAGAGAGAGAGAGAGAGAGAGAGAGAGAGAGAGAGAGAGAGAGAGAGAGAGAGAGAGAGAGAGAGAGAGAGAGAGAGAGAGAGAGAGAGAGAGAGAGAGAGACTTGTTGCTTGGAACATAAAATGGGAAGAGAGACGGTCGGCAAATAATTTATCTTTGAGACGACGCGCAGGCCGGAGATTGGGGTGCCAAGGACAGGGGATTGGACACGTGGCCATGACGTGATCCTATGGCGAATATAGTACCTGGCGCTCTCTCCCCACCACCACACACAGTCAATACAATATCATTCTCAAGTCAGAGCAATAGATAACAAAAAAAAAATGTAATATACAATAAGTAAGAATCAATCATAATACCTTCTGCACAAAGAAGCCCTTAATGCTTTAACATATGTAGAAATATCACTATAGTCATGGGAGGAAAACATAAAACACGTAGTCCCAAACCATAAATGTATTTCTCTTTTTGTATTCTTTATACAACAGTTTTTCCCTCAAAAAATCCGTTAACCTCACGAAGACGTTAATAATATTACTTAGTCAAGGCAAGATGAGAAAGGTATTTTCATTACAATAATGAAATTCTCTTTTAATGACATCATATTACAAACGCTAAAAAGTATTTTTCAATCTATATCTTCCTAATGGCCTATCTGCACCACCAATTAATTTTGTTATTAGAATAATTAATTTTCTACTGTCTTATTTTCTTTCCTTGTAAATCAAAGGTAGCCAAGACAATGATATACCTTAAGAAATAAGTCTATAAGTCTTCCGCACGTCCGTGATTCGGACAACGATTATCCAAACACTGGAGCGACTAGCCCGGGAGTCAAAGATAGTGAACGTTTCTCAATGAAGATGCCAAACAAATCATAAACTATAGTCTGGTTATTTATGATGATTTGCATGAGACCATTGTTGAGCGATAGTAATTAAAATAATTAAGCTCAGTAAAGAGATTTTATGGTCAATTTACCAGTCAATCATGCACATGGCACTAAACGGCAAATGGGCATGGATCCCAGTGTTAAATCAATGATATTAGTTAATTTTAAATTTCTTAAAATTGGTCCTCGTGGAAAACCCTTTTTTTTTTCTTTGGAACATGGCAGAACATATTAGATTGAGACTTAAGGACCAACTAATTATTTATCTAGGAGTGGGTTCAATTGTCCCGAAGATAAGAGGATTTTATTCAGTGGCAGACTCCTAATCCCAGTTTGAAAAGGGAGACAACCTGTCCCAAACAGTTGTTGTACGAAACGGATATTAAATAAACATTGTCATAGGTTACCAATATCCTCAAAGTAATAACTCAAAATAATGTTAATAAAGTACCCAAATATAAGGATATAAGTCTTCTTGGAGGTTGACAGGTCCCCACTATATGTCCTCTGGGTTGGAGATTAAATTTCACGCGACCTGCAGGATAAAAACCAGGGTGATTACGAATTGACAACACACCAGGAAGTGTAAGTTACACGATTCATCACGCATAATATGAGTCAACCATGCTCTAAAGGACTATTCAACCCAAGTACACGGAACAAAAATTGAGTACCAGAAAAAGAACGAGATATCTCTTCTGAAGACCAATTAACTCGGAAGTTAATTCGGTTTATAAAAGGTAAAAACTTCCTCATCATGAAATATAATTAACTAAAGGTTGTCATTTCCTCATCTCTAACTTAATTATAGCTATGTGTAACAATAAACATTAATTGTAATTACAAATGTACATAAAGGAACTCTTTGAAGATGAAGCAGCAGGTCGAAGTAACGTCCTAGAAAAAATACAAAACTCAACAATTACCACCACCACAGTACATTTTCTCAGGAGAATGGCCACGCACAATCGTCTGCAATAGAAATTATTTAACACACATCAAATGTATAATGGAAATAGACAAATGTATGAAACTACGATGATTAAAATTTTATTTTATAACAGCGGGTAATATAATTAGAAAATTTATTTTAATTTGTTAAATGTTCATTTTGAATTATTTTTTGTTTCTCGGTTAGATATATTGATCTGTAATACTCAAAATGTAGTGATGAACAAGAATATTAAAACTAAGATCGCATTTTGCTTTACTTAATTTGGGATAGTAAAATCATTTAAATGAAGATACTCTATGTTAAGATATATGAAAACAAGTGTTTTTATGAAGTATTTTGCTTAGGGAAGGGTAATATTTGATACAATTTCTAAGTAAAGGGCATTATATTAAACACCGATCTTATACAGATCAGAACAAGGTAATTAAAGCTTCGTTTCAGTTTCAACAATGAGAATATAATGAAGTTATCCATGTTTATTGTAAAGAGAGGGGAGCATGACACAAATAAGTTTGGTGTTTCTGGAAAAAAAAGAACTTTTTAATAGGGAAAATATAATAATATAAATACCTCGTATAGAGAGAAGCGCAGTGAGGCGTCTAACAGCGAGCGGGTCTCCTTTCTAAAATGGAGGAATGCTGAGGGAAAGGCGCGGGAACCAACATGCTACAATACTCGACACTGGCCACTTCCTATCGACCATTATTGTCAGGAACATATCAATCGGGAACTAACAATAAGGGAAGAATGTTATCGAGATAATTGGGAACTGTCTGAACATTTTTTCAAATGAAGGGAATCGGAGCATGCAAGGTTGTAGGCAAACCAACAAGTCTGGCAATATACTAATTTATACATTCCAGGAGTCATGGGTTCTAAGTGAAGCAGGAAGGTTCTCAAAAGATATTTCAGGTATTAAGGAAAGCCAATATGGATTTCAAATCATAACAGTTGATTAAGCATTGAGTATTAAATCAAAACTAGTTTTGTTTCAATAAGGGAATCATAAAGCTTATGGTGTGACCGCATTGTATTTTTTTTTTGTTAAATGATTAGGCATTATTTATGTATAAATTTGAGGTTTCAGAATTGGAGTAGCGGGCAACTAATTTTAAATACAATATTACAAATGCTCAGTAGAATGGATAGAATTTACTGTACGCATGCTAACAACATTGGACATTGAAAATGCCTGCCTATACTCTAGATCTAGGTTGAGGAAAAAGAGTGGGGGCATTTCTGCTGGATTTCTTTTTTACATATCTAAGCTAGGCTTACCTGGTTTTGGCGGGAGTGAGATCAGCTGTCCCAGTGAAGCACTGATGATAATTTGTAGATAATAATGAAGGAGTGAAGCGACGGTGAGAGCGAAGTAGCCAGAGCGAAGGCTGAGCAGAGACAGAGCAGGGACGGGAGAGGAGAGGCGCGGGGTGGGGGGGACCAGCCACGGGTCTACCGGATTCACCCACTACTCCGCACACCCTCCCTGCCCCCTAGATACTCTCATATTTTTCTCCATACGCTCTCTCAAACAACCTACATCAAACACAATACGCATTTACCATAGTCAATAAATATACGTATACATATTTTTAATACACGTTCCAACTGTCAGTGACGTCAACTACTTTGCCAATGAGGTTCGCTACTGAATTGTCAAAGGTCCAATATGTTGCTCCAAAAGTGAAACTCATCAATATGAATGTCAACACTGACACAGGAAGGTAGGCAGGTTAGTTTTTTAAATCACCTTCTCAAGCAAACTTAGAACTTCAAATTCAGTTGAACTATTGCTTACAATTACGTAAGTTATTCTAACACTACAATTTCCCAAGTTGGATAAACTCATTTTCCACCTTGTAGGTATTAAAACTTTTTCAATTATAATCATGAATTGTCCTTCCCTTTCCCGCTTCTTAATTTAAAACGTTTTTCTTCATTCAAATCTGTTTAAGAGAAAATTGATAGTCATTGTTCGAAGTAAATAATGTAAAATTGTTTTAACTTAATATAGAAATTAAATTAAGAAAATAAATATAAAAAAGATTAGATAGTTAAGCTTAAAATAAGATTGGAAATTAATAAAACAAATCAGAATTGCGTCACATGAGAAACTGTCCAGCCATTTTGCATTTTTCAAGAAACTTTGACAAAGTAAATTTAATTTTTAAACAACATATGAGATATATCAAATCGGTACTCTTAAAATATGTTAACATCCTAAGTCCCACCCTGACTAGAAAAGGGTGGTCACCTGTAGATAACCCGTCCCAATTAGCCTGAGTTGCAAAAAGTGGACGTTAATAAATAATAATAATAAAATATGTTGTATTTATATTGATATTAATTTCTAAAAATGTTTAAGCTAGAAACAAACACAACATAATCAATATTAGATTTACAAATCAGTGATATTCATGAGCCTTCTCAAACAGCAAAAGGTGTCATTTATTTTGGGCGTTGTGTTACAGTGCAATTTTTTTTTCAATAAAAGAACAGACGAATAATTTGAGTTAGTTACACAGATATTTCCTTTTGCTATTGAAAAATATAACCCAATGCTACTAAAATTAAAATAAAATACAGCTAAAGATTTGCCTTATTCGATTGCAGATATAATATATTGGTGGTATGAAAAGTGGATGTAAATATACAGCCGATGGATGAATAGGTTTATTTAATATCTGTATAATTCATCAATAATATGTTTACATGATTTTTAAATCGTGTATATAATGATTGCTATATTAAATCATTATAGTATATCTCATGTTTAGATCTGCATAATTAATCTCTAGTTTGCTAGAATGAACTAACATATTGACATTGTTCTGACAGGTTCTCCATTCATTATAACAGGAAAATTATCTATAATGAAGTAGGTAGTAAACGTTTGGTACACACAGTAATACAATGTCCAAATATATGACTTTTTTTTATTGTAAATCAATTCCAAGACGTTCACTGAATTTTAATGTTTTGAACTCGAAATTTTCGAATACTTCTTCAAATGTTAAATTAAAATTAAATTATTTTTTGGGTTCCACTGTTATTACTTATACCAAGTATTTTAACTCCTAGAAAATTTGAACTTGATAATGTCTTGAATAAATATCTTAAGTAAAACAATATTGATAACACTCGAGCAGGAGAGGAAGTTGTCGGGGGGATAACACAATTAATTGTATTAACTTATTTCCTGTGAAATGTTGCATTTGCTTTCTATTCACATTTACTAAAAATTACACATTGCTTTACATAAGTTATTTATTCAAATCATTAAAAAGTTCGAATTTTCTAGTAATTTATATACGTGCTACAAGTAAATAAGAGTGGTAAAATAATTTAATTTATATCCATACTGAGTTTTGTTCAGTTCAGTCCTGTTGCCAATAAAATCGTTTACTCCATCTATAGTTTTTGGCGTATATCTCGTTTATACGACTAAAGTGTATATAACAAAAGCTACTCTAAATAACAAAATAAACACATTATATTATATGCATGTTTGCCGAAGATCAAATAGAAAGCGAAATATCGCGATGTTTCATTTCAGGCTTCCCTTACAACCCCCACTCCTGTTCGTTCCTAAAAATATTTATATAGCTTATAATCAGAGATACACTAATAATAACCCACATATGGAGTTTCGTTAAGGTCGGGTTAGTCTTTTGTGCTCTTTAAAATTGTTGACTCCCGCTATAGTTTTTAGAATATATCTTGTTTATACTTCGGTATACGGCAAAAGTACGTATAACAAATATTGCCATCTCATAGCTCACCTTCAATTCCATGTCTCTCCTTGAGTATTTAAGATGGGCAAAAGGCAGCTTACAAAGTGCCACATTCAAATGAGAGAAGAAACCAAAAATTACAAATAAACAGTTCCGTAATGAACAAATTAAAAACTGCTAAACTAGCGATTTCCCACGTGAAGTTATACAGTAGAGAAATCTGCCTAATAACAACTACTAGTAAGAAACCTCTAAACCTATTCACGAGAGACGAATAGTTAAGGAAACGGCCGCCAGAGCTCTCGCCGGAATGTTCGAACATAGCCGAATCCTGGCGACAACACAGAATACAAATGCAAATATCTCGGTTAATATTCAAGATAGAGAATAAATGTATGTTACAATATTTATAGTAAATTCAATTTGTAATAAGATTGGTTCTGTACAATTTTTCGATCCGACGTATAGTAACGGAGATATTTTGAATTTTCGAAAGTCCTCCCCTCTAAACCGCCCCTCCCACTGGTCCGATTTCAGCCATTAACGAACTTGATCTTTTTTTACATAAAACGACTAAATATCCAAATTGGTAACGGTCAAACAAAAATTGCGACCGCTAGAGCGGTAACAGACATATATATATATATATATATATATATATATATATATATATATATATATATATATATATATACTAGCTCAGATACCCGGCTTCGCCCGGGAATTCATTTGAGGATGAATGGTGATGGTATTTTTTAGCAGGCTTTACATTGCACAATATTTTGACATTTACCCGTCCCAGTGTTTAGGATTGATACCCGTCGTTGCCGGTGATTTGCTAATAAAAGAATTATTTGCTCGATAATTCTTCAACAGTCTTCGATATTTTTATATTTTCCGTCTCTTACACATGTAAATATGGTGAATTTTTATTTCTGGTCTCCCTTATAACCCCCCTCCCGTTCGAACCTAAAAATTGTAATATAACTTATAATCATGGAAGAATTAATGCTAATTGACATACCGAGTTTTGTTAAGTTCGGTTCAGCCGTTAGTGCCCGCTAAAGTTTTAATGTATAACTCATTTATACTTAGGTATACGACAAAAGTGTATATAACAATATCTGCTCTAAGTAACAAATTAAACAACGTTTGCTATATGCATGTTGGCCGAAAAACCAATATGAAACGAAATATCGCTATTATTAATTTTCAGCTCTCCCTTATCAAAACACCCACATCCATATGAAGAAAAGTTATCGTCTCAGAGGGAAATAATAAACATACAAATACCACACACACTAAAGACACACCAGAATGGTGTCTATGAAAGGAATATTTATCGCCTGACAGCCTCTCGAAAAAAATCAATGTACAGACAGAGGTTACAATGATATATATACTAGCTCAGATACCCGACTCCGCCCGGGAATTCATTTGAGGCATGAATGGTCATGGTCTATTTTTGGCAAGGCTTTAGTTTGCACAACTCATCACCAGGACCCGTCCCACTATTTAGGTTTAACACCGGTTGTTGGCGTACGTTGATCATAAAATCACTTTTTTACGTACAAAATCTGATCACTAACCCGCAAATTGTCATATTTCCAGTCTCGCTCTGCCTTATGCCTAACGATCTTAGTTATTAAGTCAAGATATTGTGGACCACCGAAATATCATATATATTAATTTCAGGCCTCCCTTATAACCCCCACTCCTGCCCGTCCCTAGAAATGTTAGTATGGCTTGTTATAATATATAAGTTAGTGCTAATATATATACCGAGTTATATATAATTTCGGCTAGATCCTTTGTCCCTCATAGAATTCTACAACGCACGACAGCCTTGAGCGTATATTTCGCATAGTCCGGTATACGAACAAATCGGGGCTATAAAAAAATTTCCTCTATTGAACAGAATCCACTTCAGCGATAGCCATCTCAGCGTATAGCTCACCTTCAAAATTCCATGTCTCTTCCTTGAGGCCGTATCTAACTGAGGTATTTTAAGATGGAGTCAGAAAGGCATCTAGATTACAGGAAGAGTCTCCCCACCATTGAATGACGCTCCAGGTTAAGAAACAAAACATTACAAACGGCTAAACGGGGAGTTCCGCTAACATGAACTTAAATTAAAATTCTATTTTCTATTAACTGATATATATATATATAAATAAATATAATATATAAATAAATTGATTTTTCCTAAACACATTAAAGGATGAAATTACTTACTTCCGATTAATTAATGTTCCAGTGAAAGACAGAGGAAGGGGGTGGGGAGTAACTATACAAGGCCAGCCTCCTTATCTACCTGTATGTAAAATGCTTCATACAATTGATATGTTCTTGTTTATGTTCA
Source organism: Riptortus pedestris (assembly GCA_019009955.1). Classification (NCBI taxonomy): domain Eukaryota; kingdom Metazoa; phylum Arthropoda; class Insecta; order Hemiptera; family Alydidae; genus Riptortus; species Riptortus pedestris. Next base: position 38,690,515 of record CM032229.1, on the reverse strand, counting down.
TGTTCATTATTGTTGGGAGGTTAGTAGGGGCGAAATACCGCTATTATTAATTTTAAACATTCCTTATAACCCCCACTCCTGCCCGTGCCTAGAAATGTTGATATGGTTTGTTATAATGAAAGCGTTAGTGCTAATACACATACCGAGTTTTATTTATTTCGGTTGGGTCTATTGTCCCAAATAAAATTGTTCACTTCCGCTAAAGATTTTCATGTAGATTGAAGTTCAGTATCCTAATAGAGTGCTTTTGCAGATGTTCCCCTAAGGGAAATCAGCTATTGTTAGGTTGTACTTACCGAAAAACCAATAGGAAACGGAATATCGCTATTTTTCGAAATTTTTCTGGCTTCAAATATGTCCATCGATTCCTACTAGTCCCTAGAAATGTTGGTATGGCTCGTTAAAATGAGGTCCCGTTAGTGCAAACTGTATATACCGAGTTTTACTTATCCATTTTACTTAGTTCGGTTGAGTGTTTTGTGCCAAATAAAATTGTTGACTCCCGTTATATATATATAGCGTATATACAAATATATACTTATATATATGGTGAAATAGTATATAATATATCTTACTCTAAAATACTAAATAAATTTCTTTTGTTATGTGAATCGTTAACGAACAACCGATAGGAAACGAAATATCGCTATTTTTAATTTCAGGCCTCCCTTATAACCCCCACTCCTGTTTGTCTTAGAGAATAATAATATAGCCTAAAGTCTAAGTTGGGCTAGTAGTAATATACATACCAAGTTTCATAAAATTCGGTTTAACCGTTTATGCGTGAAATGGTAACAAAGAAAGCAAACAAATAAACAAACAAACAAACAGACACCAAAGAAACAAAATGCAGTTATGGTGTCTATGACATGTGAAACGATCAAGTTATCGTTAAATTTCGGCTGAAATCGGACCAGTGTCTATCTATCTAGGTAGGGGATGGACATTTTAGAGAGGGGAGGATTTCGAAAATCTTCGAAATGTCTGATGTTACTGATAAATACGTCGGATCGAAAAATTTTATACAGAAGCATTGTAATTGCAAATTAAATTTACTATATATATTGTTATAAACATTTTTCCTCTATCGTGAAATATTAACCGAGATATTTTGAATTTTTATTAAATCTGGGTGCCTGAACGGAAGAGAAAACGAGAGTTACTCTCCCGCCAAAAGCTAGTTCGTCAGTTTCCTCCCTTGAATGGCTAGCCCTCTCGTGAAATTTTCTCCTATTGAAAACATCCCGTGGAAATTCTGCTTAGTTTACGCAGCCCCTGCGTGACGGACTTTATTAGTATCTTAATGAATTTCTTCCTTACTTCTTCCGTTTTTATACTGTTTTGGGTGTAACTCCTCTTGATTCAAACAGTAAACCTTTAACTGTCCAATTTCTATATTGTATTTTCTTTAAAATATGGACAGTATTTGGTGTGAAATGCCTATTTTTTTCTTTTTCTAAATTAACGTTCTTCTTCTGCTTGTGTTTTTATTAACTTATTCGAATAGAACCTGGTCGCGAATTCAATAATTATACCCTTGTTTTCTTTTCTTATTATAGCAACCATCCACATTCTAATGGACCGATATGATAAAGTACAACTGACTTCCTCGTGTATTTCACCCCCCCCTCTGGGTGGTACGTTCTCGAAAGTATACCATATATATAAACTGTATAAATATATTTGACCTGGACTCACTTCGTTATATACTAGCTACGACTGATCAGTGCACGAGTAAGACCTCAATAGCTGATATTCCTCGAAGGAAATCTGCTAAAACTAAATACCAACTTGGAAATTAAATGTAACTTCCCAAGAGGTTGAGTCAGAGGTCAGTATTCTGACTGACTATGGTCTATGTATAGAACCTCTTAGAACAATCTAGAATGTCATTGATCCAGACAATTCGCATTTTCATTCATAAATGGAATACTTAGAGGCATTCAGTCATAATTTATGAAGCATCATTTTCCTTCCATTCACACTAATGAAAGTTAATACTTGCCCTCTTCTAGCTTAATTCGTACGGGCTGCGTATATTAGACAGTTTTCCCATTGCTAGTTTGGCACTGTCCATTGCTGTTTGGTGATCTCTCTCACTGCCTGTCTATTTCCTCCTTCATCTGTAGTAAGAATCCTATGTACATCCTGCAATTGAAAAGTAAGTCTACATGAGATGTTTAGTAACTCGAAGTCCAAATCGTATGTGTAAAACTCTAGAGCCTATAAAATACAATTCACTCAGTTAATAGTCTAGTTTCAAAAAAATGATAGAGAATTAAAAATCTTACAAGGCTGTTTCTGTAACATTTTATGATCTTATTCATACTAAAATAATTTAGGGATATTTCGAAACCATCCCTCTCAACCACCCTTCCGGGGTATGTAACGATGCAGTCGTTATTTCAGTTATCTCTTAGTGTTCTATTTTCCTTCTTCACTGATGAGGCGCAATGTAGAGGCTATCCTTTAATAACGAAAATAAAAATAGTTTTAATAATCATTTGGTATTTTCATTTGTTGTTGGCCTATCGTCCTTGATACGTTACAACATTTAATCAACTCGAACCCATCAAAATTGAGATATTTTGAATTCCCTCGCTGCAACCTGCGAGGGGGCGAGTGAAATGGGGACCCACTCATTGTATGCCGACTTTAGCCACTTGCGAATATGATCTACATTGTTGGTCGAAACAGTAAACATCAAGTAAGTAAGTAAACATTGATCAAACGAACATTCTGAACGTAACATGAGTCAGGAACGTAAAATCTTAATTGACGACGTCACACTGAGCATATTTGAGTATATGTGACAAAGAAAAAGTTTAATTACAACAATATTTTATATTTAATCTTAGAATAGAACGAGTCATGATACACATGGTTATAGTTAGAAGCAGATGGTTAAAAGCAAGAGCTTACAAAATATCGAGTTTGACTACGAACAAAAGAAAGAGCGTTAACCGACACACACACACACACACACACACACACACACACACACACACACAGATATATATACACCAAAAATCATACCGATTTTTTTTTTTTTATTTATTATTTTATCTAAGAATTTATATAGGTACTGGGTAAAATAGAGAAAACCCAAAATACAAATGAAGTAAGCGCACAATAAAATTTAATACACAAAAAGTAATTTTGGTAAAACAACAAAATAAAAAAATTTCAGTACGATTTCAAAACAAAAATTATGGGAATTTCTTTTACCTCGGTTTAGTACCGTGTGTTGCCCTTTCTAGCTTGAATCACCGCCGAACTGACAGAGCCAGACGTGTACTAATGAAACGTGGATTACAGAATTCAGCAGTCTTATCTCCAACATAATTTTTTGGGATCCTAATACAACTTCGGATTATTGACAAGAAAGTGTCAAGGTACATATAGCGTCATGATAAAACCAGTAGCACGACTGATCACTGATAAATGTAGTATTATGTTTTAAAATGTAGGTGCGCCGTTTTTTTTGTCCGCGAGTTTATATATATATATATATATATATATATATATATATATATATATATATATATATATCTATATGTATATATATACCCGTAAAACATTGTACGGACCTCATTTTCGTCATCTCGTGGGTTGGATTAGTAGACATTTGAAGAAACTGTTCGAATATAATGTCATGAGTACAGCCTCCATAGCTAATTTCATATACAGAAAATCTGGTGAAAATTGGGGCAACCCGTTTAGACGGACTTCCTAGTGATTGGGTTCTGCTTGTGGGCATATGAATGTAAAACTAACTATATCCATTTTGGGTAAGTGGGGAATAATTTCGGTTCCAAACAATGAGTTAGGAATAGTTGTTGTAGTTTTCTTCAAATAATCAGTTAACATCAAAGAGAGTCAACAAAACAAGGTTTGTTGCTTCTGTCAGAAAAATATCTAATAAGTGACATTGAACATTAATGAGACGAGACAATGTGGTCAATATCCTATGAAGAAGAACTGGCGTTTTATTTTGTGAATCTGATAACCTTGGGGTTATCTCGAGATGTCTGGGCTAAAACGAACATTGATTATTCCCGTGACGTAAGGTATTCTTGACAACATTGCAATGTCTATTTCTAACTTATACAGTTCTGGCCCAAATAAGAGCCTCATCTAACTTAAAATGATGTTCAGAGAGCTGATGGATTATATAAAATCATTGATTACTAAAAATCTTTATTTGCATATAATGGACTAATAACAATGGATTATTTTAAGACGACTTTAGGTCTAGTGTCTGGTTTTTCATCAGCTATTCACCGATAGTTAAAAACGGGATATCTGCTATTGAGTTTGTACTCTTGACGCGATTTTCGAAAAAACACAAAATGTCCATCAACCTTTCTTAGACGACGAAAATGTGGTCCGTACAAAATTATAAAGTATAATATTTCCATATATCCAAGCATATATGAATGTTCACCAAAACATGTTTGCTAAGTCTTTCGTATGGAGTGTTCTGCTTTACGGAAGCGAAAGTTGGACTCTCCACAAAAGGGAATACAAAGGGTTGGAAGCAATGGTAATGCGTATCTATCGTAGAATCACTAGAAGAACAATGAAGATCATATTAGTCAGTGGATGAACTAGGGCCTCAATCCGGGGAAGACGCGAGGGTTAGAGCGAAGGAATTCAAAAAATAAAAGTCCGTCACGCAGGGGCTGCATAAACTAAGCAGATTTCCCACGTGAAGTTTTACAATAGAGAAATTTCACAATAGAGAGCCGGACAGTTATGGGAACGGCCCAAACTAGCACTTGACGGAAACTCACGACTAGACCCGAAGTAAGCCGATCTCATCTCAGAAGCTGAAAACAGAAAAATACAAATATCTCGGTTGATATTCAAGATACGGAATACATGTATATAACACTATTTATTGTAAATCTAATTTGCCATATGATTGTTTCTATACAACTTTTCGATCCGACGAATAGTAACAGAGATATTTCTAATTTTCGAAAATCCTCCCCTCTAAACCCCCCCCCTCGCACTAGTCCGATTTCAGCCATTAATGAACGTGATCTTTATTTTTACATAAAACGTTTAAATATCGAATTTCGTAACGATCAAACGAAAATTGCGACCACTAGAGCGTTAACAGACAAATATCTATATATCTATCTATCAATCTATATATATATATATGTATATATATTTACATATTTTTGAACAGATCTCATTTACGTCATTTCCTGGGTAGGATCGATGGACAATTGATGAAATTTTTCGAAATTCGCGTCATGAGTACAACTTCAAAAGCTGATTTCCTTTAAGGTAAATCTGCTAAAACCAACATGGAAGTTCTAAATGAGGTAATTAAGAGTAAAAGTCTTATCAAGGCAAAGGAATAAAGGAGAATTAAACTTCTTGGGCATATCATAAAGCACAACGACTTCACCTCACCAAACGCAATTGTATCATTTATCATCTTATGTCCTATTTAATTTCAAGTCGTGCTTTAGAACCTTCCAATTACACGAGAAATAGCAATAGATAATCCGATTTGGAATGACATCATCTAATGTTTCATTCTGGCACGTGGGAAATCTGGAGGGCAATTATTTCCTCTGACTGAGAAACGGAAACCCTTTTAGCTACTTGGAAACAGCTTTCTTAGAATGTAAAAGATAAAGCAACTTGTTGCTATATTCTCCCACTATTTAAGAATATTTCCCTTAAGGAAAATAATCTATTGAGGCTGTGCTCAAAACGAAACAGCAATATGTAACCGACAGGGAAGAGAAGATACCACAAGGTATAATTGAGGAGAAAAACGTCTGTAAATATAGAAAGGTCAGTCACGCAGGGGCTGCGTAAACTAAGAAGATTTCCTATGATTAGGTTAGCAATAGAGAAATCTGCATACTGGTAACACCACACCACCATAAGTAAATACAAACGGTAATGAGAAATCGTTCAGTTAATTTTAATAAACTCCCAACTGAAACGGCTTCTGAATTGTAAGAATAATTTATACTTTAATAACTTAATTTTAGTAGTCCAAGAACTAAAGAATGGGGGCAGAACGTATTTGCATAAACCTCACAAAGTAACGAAGGTTAGGTATGGTTAGAAACTACAGGTTAGGTTAGAAAGCTTCAGCCAGAGCCGACTTACGAAAACGGCCGAACAAACTTCATAAAAATGCAAATATCTCGGTTAATATTCAAGATAGTGAATAAGTGAATATATGTATATGACAATATTTATAGTAAATTTAATTTGCAATAAGAGTAGTTCTATACAATTTTTCCATTCCGATGCTTAATCACGGAGATATTTCGAATTTTCATAAATCCCCCCTCTAAACCCACCCCTTCCTTTGGTACGATTGGTACGAATTCAGCCATTAACGACCTTGATCTGTTCTTTTACATTTAAAACGGTTAAATATCGAGTTTCGTAACGATCAAACAAAAAATTGCGACCCGCTAGAGCGTTAACAGACAAATATATTATATATATATATATATATATATATATATATATATATATATATATATATAATTTGAAGGACCTCATTTTCGTCCATTCCTGGGCAGGATAGATGGGCGATTGAAGATATTTTTCGAAATTTGAATCATGAGAACGACCTCAAGAGCTGATTTCCCTTAGGGGGAATCTGCTAAAAATAAAATATATAGGCAGCTTAAAACATTAACTATATAAAAGTGTCACCCTAAAAAGTTATATTATTTTTAAATTGTCTTTCTACATTTGATAGGCATTAGAGTTAAATTACTACTGATAAGTGAAAACCCCTTAAAAAGGAGTGGGTTAAATGAAGGCTAAAAATAAAAAAAAATACAAATATCTCGATTAATATTCAAGTTAGAGAAACAGAATATAGAAAAGTCAGCCAAGCAGGGGCTGCGTTAGCTAAGCAGATTTCCCAAGTGATGGAGGTCACACTGGCCTTCCCATCTGAAGTTATATTCTCTAACCCTAAGTAAAAATGGGAGTACAAGAAGGGAATTACTGAACGCTGAAATTAATGTACATATAACTCAAACAATATTTTTAGGCATCAATAGTTTGAAAAGATTGCTTCTATAATATTTTTTAATGGGACCCATAAAAAAAATTGGAATTTACTGTTTTCTTCTCTAGACCTCTTCCTCTCCATTCCGAGTTAGCCTACAGTCATTAACGAATTTGATCTTAAGTTTGCTTCGAAACGGTTAAATATCGAGTGCTGTGTTGATGGCATAAAAATCATGTAGTTCAGAAAGTAAAATCTGATATGACGACGCCACAGAGAATTATTTGCACACATCTCACACAGTAAATGTTTAATTAAAAACAGCTTATAGATTATATGATTTGGTTAAGAGTGAGGGTTTTCAGTAAACTAAAATATGAAAATACCTTGGGTTAATATTTAAGATAAAGAAAAAAATGTATTTAACATCATTTGTGGTAAATTGTTTTAGCAGATTTCCCTTGAGGGAAATCAGCTATTGAGGTTGTATTCATGACGGAATTTTCGAATTTTTTCTTCAAATGCCATCAATCCTACCTAGGAGATGACGAAAATGAGGTCCGTTCAAAACTGTATATATATATATATATATATATATATATATATATATATGTCTCTCTATCTATATATTTGTCTGTTACTGCTCTAGCGCTCTCTATTTTTGTTGGATCGTTACCAAGTTCAATAGGAACATTTGGTAGTTATGGTTCAAATAATGTGCTTCATAATACAACAGCTTATTACTAATATGAAATGAGTAGGAGGAGGGGGGGGGGTTTACTGAAGGCCGAAAAATACAAAATGCAAATATCTCGGTAAATATTACAGATATTGAAAAAAACTTATATAACAGTATTTATAGAACATTATATTTCCAGAAAGATTGGTTCTATACAATTTTTCTATTCGACGCATAACAACTGAGATATTAAGAATTTTCGAAATTTTCCTTCCCCCTTAAGGGAAATCTGCTAAAACATCCAATATCCACACCGACATGACTTGTGTTGCGATCTCATTAAATTTTAAATTTACAAAATATTTTGTTCCACTTTACTTTCATTAGTTTGATTTGAGGAGCTCAGGTTAGATGTGTGTGTTAAAGATTTAGCTTTAATCTTACCTAGAAAACCTTGAGTGGTGAATTCGATTCCGCCCTGGGCTATAGGAATAGTGAAGAATTCATTAAATAAAATCCTTTTTTACACACTGGCGAGAAAAGGGTGGTAACCTGTTGATAACCTGTCCCAATGATATCCCCCCCCCCCACCCCAGGACCAAACTAGACAGTACGACAATCCTAAAAATGAAATTACAACATTCTGAAGCTAGTCATTGTGAAGAATGTTAGGTACATAATGAAGTGCAGACGTTAGATCAATAGTAGACAAAAAGGGCTTAGGGGAGGTAAAACTGACAATCCCGTTGAAATCACAATTACTGTAGTTCCTTTAATCATTGAAACATGCAAAAAGGGCTGAAATTGAACAATTTCAAACAAAACGTAACCACAAAAGTCCGTCACGTAGGAGATGCGTAAACTAAGCAGATTTCCCACGTGCTGGTATAACACACCAAACTGATGAGTAGAAGAAAGTGGGAGGCTAATGACGGCTGAAAACCGAAAGTTATGAATAGCTCGATTAGTATTTGTGTTACGAAAAAATGCATAGAACAACAATTGTAGACCATCAGTAGTATAACAAATTTGTTCTATAACATTTTAAAATCCGATTTATAATAACGGAGATATTTTGAATTTTCGAACCCCCCCCCCATAAACTCCTTCTATTCCAGGTCCAATTTGAACCAATAACAAATGCGATCTTTAGCGTTGACTGAAACTGTTAAGTATCGAGTGTGGTATTGATAAAGTAAATATTTTCGAGTAAAGACCCAAAAACAGTAATTTATGACGTTATCACAACATATTTGAATGTATCTCACGAAGTAGAAGCTCAATGAAAACCATATGTGGTATTAAGCCTTTTAATGAAGTGTTTCATGATATAACAGCTTATTGTTAATATGACATAAATAAGAGTGGGGGATCAATTGAAAGCCGAAAACTAAAAAAATCCAAATATCTCGATGATGATGATGAGAAAATGTGTATTGAATAACATTTAAGATCATTCGATTTGCAATATGATTGGTTCTATACTATTTTTCGATCCGACGCTTAATAACGAATATATTAAGAATTTTCAAAATTTTCGTCTCTACACCCCCTCCCCCACAATGGTCGAATTTCAGCCGAATATAGTTTAGAGGACCTCATTTTCGTCATTTCCTAGATGGGATCGATGTTCATTTGAAGACATTTTTCGAAAATCGCGTCATGAGTACAACCTCAATAGTAGATTTCCCTAAAGGGAATTCTGCTAAAACTCAGAAATTGAAAGTAAACATTGCAAGAATTTTCCATGAGAATTAATGAAAGCTGGTCAACCTTCCACAATCGCCATATATAATAACCATATTTATTTCTCGGAGACAATTTCGAATTTAACGACTTCCAGTTAGTTGATATTGAAACCGGATTTATATATATAATATATTAGATATGAATTAATTATTGATGAGAATGAGTATCGCTGAAGGATGTCAATGATATTGTGGAGTGAACTAGTTTTTCGACCTGATTCCTCTAACGGTTTGTAAACAAGAGCTGGCCTTCACCCACTTTCTCAGAATAGCACTTACGTGTACAGTGTGTGTGACTCTAGTGCGTTTAGTTTTCAACGCGTATGCTCTCACAATAATTTAATGATTATGCAACAGTTGCTCAAGAGCAATTGGGAAATCACTTGTAGCAAGCTCACAATAGTCATGGGTAATAAATGCCATGGATTAACACAAATCATTAAATTAGTTATTAAAGGGTTATGGATAATCCTACTTTAATTCTCAATTTATCAATAAATAAGGTCCTTAACCTTACATGAAAAATAAACTAACCTTAACAGCTCATGAAATGGGAATGAACTGCAATGAATAACAGTCAGAAAAGGTAATTTTACTACTTCAGACATACCAGATTGAATTTCCATGAAGCTTTATCCTCCAATCCTTAAACACAATAACAATTTTTGATATGTTTTAATGAATATAAATATTGGATGGTAACGAATGTTGTCTTAAATATGTAGTGACGAGTCTTATTAACTTACGCTATTAGCAGATTTCCCTTAAGGGAAATCAGCTATTGAGGTCGTACTCATGACGCGATTTTCGAAAATTTTCTTCAAATGTCCATCGATCCTACCCAGAAGATGACGAAAATGAGGTCCGTTCAAAATTATATATATATATATATATATATATATATATATATATATATATATATATATATATATATATATTTGTCTGTTAACGCTCTAGCGGTCACAATTCTTGTTTGATCGTTACGAAACTCGATATTTAACCGCTTTATGTAAAAAGACAGATCAACTTCGTTAATGGCTGAAATCGGACCAGAGGGAGGGGGGGTTTAAAGGGGGGGAATTTCGAAAATTCAAAATATCTCCGTTATTATGCATCGGATCGAAAAATTGTACAAAACCAATCTTATTGCAAATTAAATTTACTATAAATAGTGTTAGATACATTTATTCTCTATCTTGAATTTTAACCGAGATATCTGCATTTTTATGAAGTCTGTGGTGGGGTATAGTTCGGATTATGTCGGCCATCTTCGTCATTTCTCGGCTCAGGCGGAAACTTCTTCTAACCTGGCGTTTTTAACCTTACCTTACCTTCCTTACTTTGTGAGATTTATGCAAATACGTTTTGTTCATCCGCCCCCGCCCCCCCCCCCCTTCATTAGTTCTTGGATTACAAAAATTTGAGTTATTAAATTATAAATTATTCTTAAAATTCAGAAGCCGTTTCAGTTGGGAATTTATTTTAAATTAACTGAAAGATTTCTCATTATCTAATCACGGTGGTATTGTGTTACCAGTATGCAGATTTCTCTATTGTAAAACTTTCACACAGGGGAAATCTGCTTAGTTTACTCCTGCGTGACGGGCTATTTTATTCTTCATTGTCTGTTAAAATGTGTCTGGAATACATTTTACTGCCGCATACATTTATTTAGATGTATAAATTCCATAACTTTGAATTCTACCATTCCGTCACGAATTAGAATTTATCAGGGCCAGTTTGAAAATTTAAAATATCACTGTTGTCATGAGTCAAAAATTGTATACATCCAATCTTGTGACAAATTTAATTTTCTTCTATATAGAATATTAGTCGAGATATTTAATTTTTTTTTTTCATTTTCAGCCTTCAGTAAGCTTCCACTTTTAAAAAAACAACCCAACAAATCGCGATATCTCTCATGCCTAGCTCAAATCCCAAATATTGTTTTCAACGGACCACTATTATGTGCGATACGTACAACATGTTTTGTGATGACGTCATCAATCAAGATTCTGCGTTCATGACTAGAAAATGTTTATTTGATATATCCCTTTCTCGATGTTTATCCGTTTCATTCAACACTAAAGGTCATATGCGTCAATGGCTGAAAGCGGAGCCGGATTAGCGGGGTTTAGAAGAGGGCAATTGCAAAATTCAAAATATCTCCGGTATTATGAATTGAACAATTTAGTAGAACCAATCTTCTTAAACTATTATGCTCTGCTATTGTTGTTCTACGCATTTCCTCATAAATCCTGTATTAACCAAGTTATTCGTACTTTCATGTTTCCAGCTTAGAGTAAACCCTCACTTCTAATCATCAGAGTTTTACTATTGGAGGGTCTGGAAAATATGCTTTGCTTACGCAACACCTGCGTGACAGACTTTATGTTTATGTAAGGTTACCAGTTTCGATGAGAAATTGAACAACCTCATCAGGAAATAGAAGCGAGTAGGTCACACTCGGTACAAAAAAGCTGACTGTGCTCTGATGATGGTATTCCATTTATCATCGTAACCAGTAACTCTCAGGCATTAATGTTTTTCAAAGACATCGAACATCTCATGGGCATATACGGTTATTTGAAAAGATCAGCACAGCCTTTATATCATGATGTGTATGTACATGTATTGTAATCTCCATATAAAAGAAAGTAAACATTGACAAATTTCTTTAAAAAAAAAGCATTCTTACAAATATGCAATTCTAAAGATTTACTAATTTCATTATTATTTTTGGGCAAACTGAGAATTAATTATGACATCTCAATTAACTCAATGTAAATTAAGCTTGTCCAATATGAAAGTACTTAGCGCACAGTAATTACAACTCGGTTGACTCGCAGCAATGCCAGTGTATTATCACATCGTCATGAGTTATGTGAATGCAAGGACCTATTTCAAAATATGATAAAATACAGATAGGTATTAGTCATAATGTAGTCAGTTATAATTTACCACAAGGGAAAATGTTTTACATATTTCTTAGAATTTTAGTGGTTTATTTCTTTTAAATATTCCTTGTACATATAACCTATCGTATGAGATTCGACTAGTGGGATGTCAAGGTATTCTACGCCGTAGAGTTCGTCATTATTATATTTGTTAAATGAGTGTTGCACATTATAAAAATTGGTGAATCCTTAATCGCCTTTAGATATCTAGATGTATATCATCTATGACTATTAGCAGATTTCCCTTAAGGTCGTACACATATGCGATTTTCGAACATTTTCTTCAAATGTCCATCAATCCTACCCAGGAGGATATATATATATATATATATATATATATATATATATATATATATAAAATTGTATCCTGTGTCTGTAAATTGATTTTTTTCTCGAAATTTCACGATACTTTGTCGTTTCACATGGCATAGACACCATATCTGCAATTTTGTTTCTTTCGTGTATGTTTGTTTGGTAGTTTGTTTATTTGTTTGTTACCTTTATACGCATAAACGGCTGTTCCAAATTTTTTGAAACTTGGTATGTTTATTACTACTCCGCCAACTTAGACTTTAGGCTGTATTAATATTCTCTGAGTCGAACAGGAGTGGGGGTTATAAGGGAAGCCTGAAATTAAAAATAGTGATATTTCGTTTTCTATTGGTTTTTCCGTAAATATGCACATAACAAAAGTTGTTTATTTTGTTATTTAGAGTAACTTTTGTTATATACACTTTTGTCGTATACGGAAGTATAAATAAGTTATACGCTATAAACTAAAGCGGAGTCCACAATTTTATTTGGCACTAAGGACTCAACCGTATTAAACCAAACTCGGTATGTGAATTAGTACTAACGCCTTCATTATAATAAGCTATACTAACATTTCTATGGACGGGCAGGAGTGGGGGTTATAAGGGAATCCTGAAATTAAAAATAGCGATATTTCGTTTCCTATTGGTTTTTCCGCAAATATAAACATAATAAAAGTTGTTTATTTTGTTATTTGGAGTAACTTTTGTTATATACGCTTTTGTCGTATTCCTAAGTATAAATGAGTTATACGTTAAAACTTTAGCGGGCACTAACGGCTGAACCGAACTTAACAAAACTCGATATGTCAATTAGCATTAATTCTTCCATGATTATAAGTTATATTAAAATTTTTAGGTTCGAACGGGAGGGGGGGGGTTATAAAGGAGACCTGAAATAAAAATTCACCATATTTACATGTATAAGAGACTGGAAATATAAAAATATCGACGACAGTGAAGCCTTATCGAACAAATATTCTATTATTAGCAAATCCACGGCAAAGACGGGAATATACAATCCTAATCACTGGGACGGGTAAATGTCAAAATATTGTGCAATGTAAAGCCTGCTAAAAAAATACCATCACCATTCAGCCTCAAATGAATTCCCGGGCGAAGCCGGGTATCTCAGCTAGTATATATATAAAATTGTAACCTCTGTCTGTACATTGATTTTTTTCGCGAAATTTCACGATAACTTTTCGTTTCACATGTCATAGACACCATATCTGCATTTTGTTTCTTTCGTGTATGTTTGTTTGTTTGTTTGTTTGTTACCTTTTCACGCATAAACGGCTGAACCGAATTTTATGAAACTTGGTATGTATATTACTACTAACCCAACTTAGACTTTAGGCTATATTAATTTTCTCTGAGACGAACAGGAGTGGGGGTTATAAGGGAAACCTGAAAATAAAAATAGCGATATTTCGCTTTCCTATTGGTTTTTCGGTAAATATGCACATAACAAAAGTTGTTTATTTTGTTATTTAGAGTAACTTTTGTTATATACACTTTTGTCGTATACCGAAGTTTAAATGCGTTATACGCAAAAATTATAGCGGAAGTCAACAATATTATTTAGCTAAAAAAGACTCAACCGGACTAAATAAAACTCGGTATGTGAATTAGCACTAACGTCTTCCTTATAATAAGCCATTCTAACATTTCTAGGGACGGGCAGGAGTGGGGGTTATAAGGGACGCATGAAATTAAAAATAGAGATATTTCGTTTCCTATTGGGGTTTTGGCAAATAAGCACATAACGAAAGTTGTTTATTTTGTAATTTAGAGAAACTTTTGTCATACACACTTTTGTCGTATACCTAATTATAAAGGCGTTATACGCAAAAAGTGATAGCAGAAGTCAACAATTTTATTTGGCCCAAAAGACTCAACCGAACTAAACCAAACTCGGTATGTGAATTAGCACTAACGTCTTCCTTATAATAAGCCATACCAACATTTCTAGGGACGGGCAGGAGTGGGGGTTATAAGGGAAGCTTGAAATTAAAAATAGCGATATTTCGTTTCCTATTGGATTTTCAGCCCAGATAAACATAACAAAAGTTGTTTAGTTTGTTAGATCTAGTAACTTTATGTATATACACTTTATTCGTTTACCTCAGTATAAATGAGTTATACGATAAAAATTTAGCGGGCACACTAACGGCTGAACCGAACTTAACAAAACTCGGTATGTCAATTAGCATTTATTCTTCCATGATTATAAGTTAAATTACAATTTTTAGGTTCGAACGGGAAGGGGGTTATAAGGGAGGCCTGAAATAAAAATTCACCATATTTACATGTATAAGAGACGGGAAATATAAAAATATCGAAGACTGTGAAGCCTTATCGAACAAATAATTCTATTATTAGCAAATCCACGGCAAAGATGGGTATCAATCCTAAACACTGGGACGGGTAAATGTCAAAATATTGTGCAATGTAAAGCCTTGCCAAAAAAATACCATCACCATTCAGCCTCAAATGAATTCCTGGGCGAAGCCGGGTATCTGAGCTAGTATATATATATATATATATAGATATATATATATATATATATATATATATAGACATATATAAATATATTTGTCTGTTAACACTCTTGCGGTCGCAATTTTTGTTTAATCGTCACCAAACTCGGTATTTAATTGTTTTATGTAGAAAGATAGAGTTCGTTAACGGCTGAAATCACAAAAGTGGGAGGGGGGTGGGTTTAGAGGGGGGATTTTGTAAATTCGAAATATCTCCGTTGCTGTACGTCGGATCGAAAAATTGTATTTAACCAATCTTATGGCAAATTAAATTTTCTATAAATAATGTTATGTACATTTATTCTCTATCTTGAATATTAACCGAGATGTTTGCATTTTTATTAAGTGTGTGTGCGGCTATTGCCGGAAGTTTCCGGATTAGTTCGGCCGTTTCCGTAACTGTTCGGCACTCGTGTAACCTAACCTTTCTCCGTTCTTGCCTTCTAACCTTTTACTTTGTGAGATATATGCAAATACGTTTTGTTGACCCCCCCCCCATATTCAAGATGGTGTTCTGTTACCAGTATGTAGATTTCTCTATTGTAAAACTTCACGTGGGAAATCTGCTTAGTTTACGCACCCCTGTGTGACGGACTTTTTGTAATTCTGAATAATACCTTATCTGCTGAGATACGATACATGAATCTGATTAGAAGACTTGATTTGTTTATTTAATTTTTTTTACGTAGGAGTGAGTCCAGCTTTGACATTTAACCTGCTTATTTAGGGCATATGAAGCGCGAATTATTTTCGTGCTTTCGATTTTCAAAGCCGTGGAAGTTAGCATTATTGTAAAGTAAACTATATAAAATAAACTCTTGGATTTGTCATGAATAAAAAAGGGAGTAAAACGATTTTCTTCCCTCGAGTAAAGATTGCAGATACGCGGAGTATCTTTAAGACTGCGTGGGACTTCATAAGAGCCTCAGAAGAAGCTATAGAACCCTCATATTCAAAACCCAAGGGAAGGCACATACTCAGATTACACAAATACTCACAGTAATACGATTGTTATATTAACATGTAAATAACATGTTCTTAATCATCCTCGTGGGGTGTATTCATTCAAAGTTATTATTCAAATGGCACTGAATACCTCATATCCTTCCCAATTTGAATGGAAATGCTGAAATCACAATCTCATCATGTTTTCTATAATGGAAGTCTTGTGTTTTTCCCCAAACAGGTTATTGCCCTATTTCGTATTCATCAGGTGTCAGTCAATACATATGAATATTTCAGCCTTGTTCCCATCGATCAGTTGCAGACGTGGGAATAGAGCCGACATCTTCGTCCCTCTCCTTTCATGAAATATTAATTGGTTTGCGTCTAGATCATAATAAAGACAAACTGGGTCAGATATTTTTTTTATATTTTATTACCAGCCATGTTTATCTAAACATAACGAAACTTATCAAAACTTATTATAATTTCAATCAATTATTGCAAGTCTTCATTGTTGAGGATTCATATTGGATTTACTACGCCAAATAAAGTTTAATTTTATTTTAAGGCATGGATTGTGGTTTCTATATTCACCAGAAGATATTTAACTAAACTAAAGCTATCCAATTCAAAAATAAATACACATGAATATAAATCTGATTCTTTGATCGGCTGAATGTACAGGGACCGATTGAAGTAAAACCAAACAACATAAAAACACAATATTCTACAGCTCTAAAGTACACAAATGTAACAGAACGAATCATAAATATTTATAGATAATTGTACTGTACTTATTAAATTATTTTATCTCCCTAAAAGAATACAGTATCAACTGTAAAAAAAAAACATAATAAGTGAAAGCATAGAATTAGAAATGGAATAACGCAGTTATCCTTAACAGATTATAAAAACGTAAATATATGCACTACTTCGTCATAAAACATAATTGATGAAACTAGCAAGGTTGAAACCGTTTCAAGGTTGTTTTAAATAAATACTCACTAAGTATATATACTGGAAAAATAGTGAAGTTAAGATAAAAGATATTCAAATAAAAGAAGCAAAACCTGATCGAAAAGCAAAACAAATTACAATAATAACTATTAATATTTATAAATAAGTGTTCTGCCCTAAAAAGTAAATTACGAAATAATATGGTTGGTTATGTGACACATATAACATGTACACAATCGTATATCAATATTAGAATCAGTCAGACTTTTTTCCTGCTACCAATGAAATATTCGACATTCAGTCTGTATTAT
Organism: Riptortus pedestris; assembly: GCA_019009955.1. Classification (NCBI taxonomy): domain Eukaryota; kingdom Metazoa; phylum Arthropoda; class Insecta; order Hemiptera; family Alydidae; genus Riptortus; species Riptortus pedestris. The sequence goes on along the minus strand of CM032229.1, from coordinate 38,673,055 downwards.
AAAAGTTATTATAAAAGTCCGTCACGTAGGGCCTACAATAACTAAAATTTCCCAAGTGCGCCAAGTATTTGCATTTATCTCAACACTTAAAAGTTCAATGACAAGAATGTTTGGTATTCAGGCTTCAAATAAAGTACTTCATAATATACCTGTTTAACCTTAATAAGTCATGATTTGGAGTGGGTGTTTACTGAAGCCCGTAAACTAAAAAAAAAATGCAAATATCTCGGTTAATCAAGGTAGTGAAAAAACATGCATAACAACATTTATAGAACATCACATTCTTGATCCGACATAAAATAACGGAGGTATTTCAAGTAATCTAAATACCCCCCTCTACTCAACACCCCTCCCTCCGCTCCAATTCCAGCCGTTATCAAACTAGAGCTTTATTTTTACATAAAACGTTTAGATATCCATTTTGGTAACGATCAAACAAAACTTACGACCCCTAGAGCATTAGCTTATATATATATATATATATATATATATATATATATATATATATATATATATATATATATAATTGTAACCTCTGTCTGTACATTGATTTTTTTCGCGAATTTTTACGATAACTTTTCGTTTCACATGGCATAGACACCATAACTGCTTTTTGTTTCTTTCGTGTGTGTTTGTTTATTTGTTTGTTTGTTTGTTAACATTTCACGCATAAACGGCTGAACCGAAGTTTATGAAACTTGGTATGTATATTACTACTAACCCAACTTAGACTTTAGGCTATGTTAATATTCTCTGAGACGAACAGGAGTGGGGGTTATAAGGTAGGCCTGAAATTAATAATAGCGATATTTCGTTTCCTATTGGTTTTTCGGCAAATATGAACATAACAAAAGTTGTTTATTTTGTTATTTAGAGTAACTTTTGTTATATACACTGTTTTCGTATAACGAATTATAAACGAGATATACGCTAAAACCTACAGCGGAAGTGAACAATTTTATTTGGGACAAAAGACCCAACCGAAATAAATAAAACTCGGTATGTGTATTAGCACTAATGCCTTCCTTATAACAAGCCATACTAACATTTCTAGGGATGGGCAGGAGTGGGGGTTGTAAGGGAGGCCTGAAATTTAAAATAGTGATATTTCGTTTCCTATTGGGGTTTCAGCAAATATGCACATAACAAAAGTTGTTTATTTTTTTATTTAAAGTAACTTTTGTTATATACACTGTTTTCGTATATCGAATTATAAACGAGATATACGCTAAAACCTACAGCGGAAGTGAACAATTTTATTTGGGACAAAAGACCCAACCGAAATAAATAAAACACTGGGTATGTGTATTAGCACTAACGCCTTCCTTATAATAAGTCATACTAACATTTCTAGGGACGGGCAGGAGTGGGGGTTATAAGGGAGGCCTGAAATTAATAATAGTGATATTTCGTTTCTTATTGGGGTTTCGGCAAGTATGCACATAACAAAAGTTGTTTATTTTGTTATTTAGAGAAATTTGCTCAACAATTCTTTTCAATATGAACTATCAGGTACCTCACCTGGAAAAATTAAATCAAATGTATGTTAATAATTTATCCTTAATAATTCAAATCTATGCATAATGCACAGGAAACGGGAAATATGACAATATTGAAGACAGCGTATTCTTACATAAAAAATTAATTTTATTATTAACAAATCCACAGATACGACGGGTATTAACCCTAATCACTGGAACGGGCGAATGTCAAAATATTGTGGAAAATAAAGCCTTGCCAAAAAAATACCATCACCATTCAGGCTCAAATGAATTCCCGAGCGAAGCCGGGTACCTGAGCTAGTATATATATATACAATTTTGAACGGACCTCATTTTCGTCATCTCCCAGTTAGGATCGATATACATTTGAATAAATGTTTCGAACATCATGTCATGAGCACACACTCAATAACTGATTTTCCTTAAGGGAAATCTGCTAAAAGTCCATCATCTAAGAGCTGCTAAGCAGATTTCTCACGAGTTGGTATAATGCGCTGATGAACTCAACTCTCCATCTTTTCTCTATTTCCCCTGAAATAAAAAGCCAATGTAAACAGGAATCGAAATACAAGCTGGATATGTGGTGTATGGTGACTCTTTTACTCAGTGTGAATATTACATAAGGAGGAGCGAGGGTTTACCGTCTCTGATTTAAAAAAAATAAAAATAAAAACATCTCTTTTAATGTTCAAGATCCAGAAGATATACCTAGAACAACATTTGTAGGAAATTACATTTGCAATAAGATTGGTTATATACAATTTTCCGATCCATTCCTATAACTGAGATATTACAAATTTTAGGTTTTCCTCCTCTCTAAACCCCCTCCATGTCGATTTCAGCCGTTACGTAACCCAATCTTTAGTTTCCAGGAAACGGTTATATATTGAGTTTGGTGTTGATCGAATAAAAACATTTGAAGACATTTTTCGAAAATCGCGTCATAAGTAATAGCAGATTTCCATGGTAAATCAGGTAAAACTTAAGCACCAATTCGGTGTATTTTAGGAGGGGCATAAAAAAAAAATAAGTAAATAAATAAAAACAAGATAAAAACCAATATAAATTTATAAAATTGTCAACCAATAAAAATATGTTAAAGCACAATGTGTAAAAATAAAATTGTTCCTAATTTTTTGTTTTTATTCTGTAGTTTGTCATTTTCACTAAAGTTCCTTTGGTGTAGCATTGAGGGGGATTTTTATCCCATTGTGATATGCAAATATATGTTTTTACCTAGTAATTTGATTGTTTTTAATTGAGATAGTTACTGGTGTTTAACGTTTTAACTGATTTCCCTTCAGGGAAATCAGCTATTGAGTTCGTACTCATGACGCGAGTTTTGAAAAATTTCCTCAAATGTCCATAGATCCTATCCAGAAGATGACGAAAATGAGGTCCATTCAAAATTATATATATATATATATATATATATATATATATATTATATATATATATATATATATATGTATGTATATATTTGTCTGTTACCGCTCTAGCTGTCGCAATTTATTTTTAATCGTTACCAAACTTGGTATTTAATTGTTTTATGTATAGGGAAAGATAAAGTTCGTTAATGGCTGAAATCGGACCAATGGGAGGGGGGGATTTTGAAAATTTGAAATACCTCCGTTACTATGCGTCAGATCGTAAAAGTGTATAAAATCAATCTTATTGACAATTAAATTCCCTATAAATATTGTTCTATACATTTATTCTGTATCTTGAATATTAACCGAGATATTTGCATTTGTATTGTGGGTGTGGTCGGCAGGAGTCGGTTATGTTCGGTACTTTCCGCCGAGAGCTAGTGCGGCCGTTTCTGTAACTGTTCGTCCCACATGAATAGTTCTAGAGGTACCTTACTACTACTGTTATTATTAGGCAGATTTCTCTATTGTAAAACTTCACGTGGAGAATCTGCTTAGTTTACGCAGCTCCTGCGTGACAGACTTTTTTGTTTCTCACTCTGAAGATGAGACTCTGACTCTGAAAGTGCACTTTGTATAAATTAAAACACTAGTAGACGACAAGGCATTTTTATTGATCCCGATATTGATTGACGGACAATAAATTACAACTACAGCGATATACATATAGTCAATGTGAGCTGTGATAATGGTTTATCAGCGAAGGAGCTGATGACAGGAAGATGGGTAAACAGATGTAAGATGCCAGGGGCTACAGCTGGTATGAGATTGCCCAATCTTTTCCTCCCCACATCCAGAGACCTCTCGCTTGACCCTCAACAAACATGCCCTATTCTACTTGACCTCTCAACTCGCTCGACTTGAAAACCTCACCGACGTTATATCCTTCTACAATGGGAAAAATGCTGGGGATTATAATGGCGACAAGACACTAACTCCCTCGCTCAAAATCATATAATCGCCACAATAAACACTTATTATCGACTGAAAAATGTTAAAAAAAAATTCAAAATATCGGTTTCAATTGGTTCCTCACTTACCTCTCAGTTCGACGGATATCTGGTTAGTATTGGAATTTATTGTAATTTATGTGGAGTCTCTAATGATATTTCTTCAATTACATACTAAGCTCTACATTATTAAGCAGTACAAGCTCTATTCTGCGATATATTATCCAAATCTCAATTATTTTAAATTCATTGATAGCACATCTTACATACATATTCCATATTAACCACCAATTTATTTATTTTTATGATATTTTGTTTAATATTTTTTATTTGATTTCCTTATTATCCAACGTGACTCTTATGTTTCGTTTTACAATTCTCACGTTTCAGTTTTTGTAGTTATTTTTGGATTCTATCTTTTATTGTGTTCGATTTCTGTTTTTGTGTTCCTTTTCTGGTTTTTGTTTTTCGTTCCATTTCGGGTTTTCCTTTCAGTTCCGGTTTCTGTTCCATTTTTGTTTTTTATTTCTGGTTTTTGTTTTTCGTTCCATTTCTGTTTTTGTTTTCCATTTCTTTTACTGTATTCTATTTTTTCTTTTTGTGTGTTCCTTGTCTGTTTTTGTTCTCCATTTCTGTTTTTTTTGTGTTCAGTTTCTGTTTTTTTTTGGTTTGTTTTCTATTTCTGTTTTCTGTTTTCTATTTCTGGTTTGTATTTTTTTTTCATTTGAATTGACTTAGTTTTTTTCATTTTAAGCCATTTTTTTTTTCTGAGCAACATCGCCACAGCTGCGAAGGTCCAATAAATAGTAAATAAATATTGTTACGTTTCTTACAAAATCAGTAATAAACGTTGTTTATTACAGTTTTTTTGGATTGCAAACTTAAACACACACAAGCTTCAGAGTTTTTATCACTGCACAATTTATTTACAATACACTACACACTTGGTTAATTATTCTTAACTACTACTCACAGTATGCACAGACAGCTTCACTGTTCTTGTTATTATTACACAGTCCAATAACTCACACACGATCCCTGAAGTTCACAAAAACACGGCACTGCACTGATTTTCATAAACACGACACAACTTCTCTTATAAAACACTTTACCGCACTGCAAATAAGACGCACTGCACTGAACGCTCTGTTTATCACTTGAAGAGAGCTGAGAACAAACTAACTGACTCGGGGCAGGCTGCGTCCCTTTTTATAACTTGTCCCAAACATTAAAGCGGAATTTTCTGGACTCTTCTAGATTTTGACTGGTATTGCCAAGGACGTGCAGGACCATATGGCGGCACCCTTTCATCTCCGTACTTCCCAAATAGGTTACTATCTCTGTTTAACTTTATTTAATTTGTTTTTTCATTTTCATTCGTTAATTTTACTTGTAGTTATCTTCCTTATTTCATTATTTTTATTATTTTATTTTATCTTTTTTATTCTATTTTTTTTTTAACAGTGCATCAAACAGTACATACTGTAAAAATGTATTTAAACATAATTATACATGTAATATGCCTTGTGGCAATAGAACATATACTCAAATAAATAACATCTCATAGGGTTACTATAAACAGAAAAAAAAAACTCAATGCAACAGATAGGAAATCGGCGCTCTGAAACGGTTCAATTAGACAACCTGAAATATTTTAGGAATAACAACATTTCACCGATTTCGAAAACAAATAAATAACTTTCTTCCCGTTACATTTAGTCCTAACCATCTGATTAGATGATAAAAATTATCAAAATTGACCAAAAAAAAATTAGTCCTATCAAGTTCTCACACCAAAAATTTTTATTTTAGTCTGAATGTAGTTCTTAGTCTTCATACGAAAGAACCTTTTAAGAATGAGCTTTTCGAATGTTTGTAACTAGTACAAATGAATTACGGGGTTATTAGAGGGTAATTTACTTTCACGAATAACTTAAAATTAACTGTTAGTATTTTAACCCTCACTATTTCTTCTTGAGAAGCTGGGAGGTAGAGGAACGAATCAATCTGGATGTACACAGTAGGACTGTTTTTCTATACAATTTGTTCTATTTAGGCAAAGTGCACTTTCAGAGCAATAGCTCCATCTTCAGTGCCTTTGAAGACGAAGCTGTAGTTCTGAAAGTGCTATCTGTCTAAATTGTAGAGGAAACAGTTCTACTGTGTACATCCAGATTAATATTCATTGAACATCGATTTTATTTTTTTTCATAGTGAACTATGGAAAATGTAATTATCGATTATGAAGATGTTATCCCATAATTAGCGATGTATTAAGCAATTAGTAGATATAAGTATATATTAATATATGAGTATAGGAGTTTGAAAACGTGTGATTACTTATCTTTTAAAAAGATTGACCTAAATATTGATAAACAAAGGTCAAACTCTTAAATACTTGGGCATTTAAGATTTCTACGCTGTCAACTTCGACGTACATCTAGTGATATCGCATGTTCTGACATGGATATTAGCAGTTTATTTATTCAGTTCAGCAGGAATCTCAAAGTATACCGCTATGAAATAGTAAGGAGTTTGCCTTATTTGATTAATTTAGGACAGTACGCACTACTTCGGCAACCAAATCTACGAAATCTGTTGCGAATTATTCAAAGGGACGAATGTATAAACGCAGCTGTGCAAGGAAAACAATTAATTCTTTAAGGAATTAATTAATTTCGCATATAAACCTAAGACAATTTCAACTAATTACTTCAATATGTATATATTTCCGGTAGAGCGAGCGTGAATGGCGTGCCAGGTGCAGAAAGGCTGCTCTTGACAGGGTACGGCGCTAACAGGAAGTGAAAGGTACATTGTATAATATTTGTTTCCCCTTTGTATAGACTTATTATAGCCACGAAGGGTAAAAATATACAAGACGGAGGAAGGGTAAGATACTGCATATTAAGGGAGAATGTGCATTAAGTGTCCTTTTGTTTCTGTTTTTTATATGGATGTTTATATATATGAGCAATGTCACAACTTGGTGAAAGCTCCATAATAAATAAATTATAAAAGGTTTCTTAAAGAGTTATTCAGGGAAAAATAATTCCTTGATTTAAAAAAAAAAAATTCCTTAAAATATTATCAGTTTCTCTTAAACATATTTATACATCAATATGCTATTTCCATTAGATTCCTCTGAAACTATGAAAATCCACACATACTGACTCCAGTAAATTCTCTAAAAGACAAAAAGTCCGTCATGGGTTACAAGGTAAATACATTGTCCTCCCTAAAACGCTTATGTGCAAGCTCCGGTTTGTTCTGACACGGAGATTATTTTAATGATAGCTAAGAATTTCTTTCTTATAAATTTCAAGCAATTAATTTGTCTATTTTGGCTGTCTTTGCTAGATTTATTTTATCTAAGAACCTTAAAATCCAAAAACATAATATGGTAGAAAAATAATATAGTTTCATTGTGCTAATTTTGTGATTAACTAACTCCAGAACCATATAAAGTCAGCGTCCATAAGTAAATATAATTATTTGACAACTACATACATGAGAGTACCCCAACATTTTAGTACAGGATAAGTATTTTTGCCGTTACTTTCAATTCCAACGATTTGCATTTTTTTATTTGAAACACTAAATTACTTTAAAAGGAAATGTTAACCTTGCTTGGTGTACCTGATGACCTCTAGTACTGAACTTAACGAGTTATGAGGTAGAAAAGCTCTATGTTAATACTTCCCTATTCAAGTCAATCTGTTAATAATTCTACTCGAGTTGGTCTGTTTTATAATTCTACTCGCCAATCTGTTAATAATTCTACTCGAGTGGATCTGCTAATAATTCTACTCATGTCAATCGTCATCTCCAGGCGGTATTTGCAATATCTGATATATCACTGCACTGAACGGCAGTTCTCAGACAAAAACTGATATACAAAAGTCTGTGACCCAGGTGTTTTGTGAACCAAGCAAATTTCCCATATGTTGGAATGACGCTCTGAATTATCTCTAAATTTATTCTCGTTAAAATAAGAACCGTATGAAAGCACGAATTGAAATTATAGGTGGTCATGAAAAAAAAATATGCAAATGGATGTCACGCCCTTATCATTGAAATGGTGAAAAGTTAAATGTTCTACACTAGTAACATGTGAATTTCTGCTTAATGCAAGTAGAATAAAAGTAGGTGGCTTTTTCTTCTTTATACGTTTTTACGTGTATCCCCTGTAGCTCCTCTCATGGTTGTTCCTTCTTTTTGGTTTTTAAAAATTTTAATTGGACGTTTCGCTTTTTACTATTTGTCTTATTTTATACTTCTTAACTGTAAATATTCCTTTTTTATTATTTATTTATTTAAATTTTGTTTATATTCTACAGGTGAGCATTTAATTTTAATCTGTACAAATATTTTCTTCGCTTATAAACTGTAAATATTCATTGGAACACTAATTTGTATTCTTAAAGTTTTATGTTTTTATTCTTACTCTTGACCATCAATATGTACATATATTTCTTTCTTTTTTTTTTCTTTTTTTAACTAGATGACATATTACACGACGTTTTTATGGTAAATGTTTGCGAGTAGGACACTGATGATGGAGCGTATGCTCTGAAAGCACTCTGTCACAACGAATAAATAACTGTGAAGGAACGAGACCTCTTTTCTTACCTGAGATAGTAATTCCTTCACCATCCAGCACCTCAAAAATGGAAAAAGAAGGTGAATTAAGCACAATAGTGTGTTATTTTTGCGTTGATCTAACTCCTCCAGGAACACCACCATGTTCTGATGCATCTTTTGTGTTATCTCATTAGCAAATTCCGTTTACGTGGTTTTCACAATTATTAAAGACTAGCTTCTGATGGGAAAAAGTACGTGATAGGCTGAGATCAGGAATTAACAAATTTAGGAATTTACTGTAATCTTGGGTACTGGTCCTGTAAATGTTGATGGCAGAATATTTAGAGCACTGTAATACCTTAAAATATTTCAACGCGGGGAGAGAGGTGCAATCCAAGTCTACATGAGTAACAGTGGAAATCGATTTTAGAGTTTTTGTCGGCTGATTCATTTTTTTTTAGAATAAATTATGAAAACAGCCTCTCTCAAGGAACAAAAAGACGTTTTGTGCTTTCGGCTTTAATTATTTGATGGGTCCCATTTACTCAGGAGTATTTTGTAATAAATGAAGTTAAGTCAGGTAAGCCTACGGAGATTTTTTTTTTTGTTTGTTAGGATGAAAGATCCCATATGAATAGAGGAGGGTTTTTTTCTTCTTTGAGGATCAGCTCCCGATTTAAAAGATAGTGGGGCTGTAAGGGAAGTCCGGAGGGTTGGTGACAATGGACACCCCGAAGAGGGCAACAAGAACCACCCCTTCGGATTGATCCCTTTCTCCCTTTGTCTAGAACGGCCCTGCTCATTTTCTTCTACTTCCCTTCATTAACAATTCATTCTCAAAAATGAACTAACGTCTCCTCTAAATTAACCTTTCAGCTCTACAAAATGTATTCCTTATGAGAAACATATATATCGAGTCTAACTTGTCACAATACAGGTAGGTCTGTCCTAATGTACTGAGTCCGAGAAGGCATAAGAAAACTCATAATATGCAACATAAAATGTTCCTATTAAAAATGTCTGACAGCTGACAATTATTAAACGATTTATTATAAGGTTACTTCTAATTTTTTTTAGTTATTTTTCAATCTTGCCAGCAGCAACTGACAATGTACCTAAATAAACCAAATACTATGCATCAGCTAAAAATGGTTAGTGTAAATAACGGAGTAAGAGGGGCTCAGGTTAGCCATGTGAGTTAAAGCGTTCTCACCTGGTAAAACTAGAGAGGCGAGTTCGTTTCCCGCTTGGGCAAATAGGAATTTATTTAGTGAAGAGCTCATTAAATAAAATCGTTAGTCCTGCCCTGGCTAGGAAAGGGTGGTAACCTGTTGATAGCCCGCCCCAATTAGTCATTGCAAAAGGTGGACGTTGATAAATTATGAATAAATAACAGAGTAAGAAGTAATAAATTTTGATATAGATACATATCAACGAACTGACGAAATATTAGCAAAATTTCGTATTGACTGAATATCTATTTATTGTCATTGTGTACACTAGAACGATCCATTAAAAACTCACCTTTCTGTTTTAAGTGATGCCAATTTGAGAATATGTCACAGAAGAGCCTTGATTTAAAAGTAGTTGTGTGGCTGGGGTTGATAAAAACATGGATAATTTTGTAGAATATGCTGATCTCCATAACTTTATATAATTATTGATAAATCGGATGGGTAAAAGCGGAGACATAGGATTCTATTTATGATCTTCCAATGCCTTCGATAGATATAAAGGATCTAGAGAAGGCAGTTATTAGAAAGGATGGGGGAGGGAGGGGGATTTAGCGAAGGAATGATAAAAGGAAGAAAACAAGCCTGTTCCTTGTCTACAGGACGACAATAGGAGTGATCAGAAGGGGTGGACGACAGTGCTACCAACTACAGGGGGAGATGTCGCCTGCTTGGCCACTATTCCCTTCCAACATTGGTAATCTTCTCTTGGAGCATTTCATTTTTGTTCTCACTGATTTTACAATTATGAGGAAGTAAGCTATTTGTTAAATGAAATTATGAAATGTCTTTTATTCCTTCTTTTATCAATTTTAATGTATACCAGCACACACTTGCGTAGTCCGTTCCAAAATAGCAGAGGATTTGGTGCTGGATCACGTACGTCTTGTCTTCTCGTATCGACCTAGTTGCTGGTTTCTACCAACATTTCGCTAGTTGCTACCAGCATGCGACTTGCTACCTTTACAACTGAGTATGGGGAGAGTGTTTTACCAGATTCCCCTTAAGGGAAATCAGCTATTGAGATAGTACTCATGACACGATATTCGGAAAATGTCCTCAAATTTCAATCGAACCTACACAAGAGATGACGAAAATGAGGTCCGTTCAAAACTGTGCTAACGTTCTAGTGGTCGAAATTTTTGTCTGGGCGTTACCTTCAGTAAACCCCTCCTACTCATGTCAAATTAACAATAAGCTGTTATATTATGTAGCACTTAATTTGAAGCCTAAGTACAAAATATTATTCTCATTGAACAAATACGTGTTGCACGTAGGAAATCTGCTTAGTTAGCGCAGCCCCTGCGTGACGGACTTTTTTCCTCTGAAGCTGCCGACGAAGCTACAAGCATAACTAGCAAAACTTTGGTCTAAAATACCATAACACGGTAAATACCAGAAGACCTCGATAATCGAGATGTGGACCTTAGAAGTCTAGAGACCCTATTTCATTTTAACTCACTTTTGGTTAGCAGCCATTCATTCATGGTTTTGGCCTAACATTTCGGCTGATTCATACGGATTAAGTGTTTATTTGTTGGAAAGGTAGGATTCTACGATCATCTCAGTTCAACATTGTAAGAAATGCGAACCAGGTCTACTGACAACTAAATTTCAGTTACTTTTGCAGGTTGAATAGTGGGGGGCAGTATGTCAGAAAAACAGGAAGGAAAGTCGTAAGATCCTGAACAATTATAAATTTTATTTATATATTAAAGCCATTTATTCAATAGTTCTGCAAAATAATCAAAAATAAGCACTTGGTAAATTTGGAAAATTCCATCACGCGTGGAATGGCTCATCCACATATTGAAATCTCAAATTCTATCTTAGAAAAACCCTATTTTACACAAAACTTAGAATTTAAGATGATTAGAGTTATTTTGGCATGAAATAGTGAAAATTAAAATGTAAATATTAGTTTGAGAAAATTTATTAGAGAACAATTGCAGTATCAACATGATGCAAAACGTAATATTCTTCGATCTGATGCTTAATAACTGTGCTATTCACGATTTATATCTTGCCCCATATTTTTTAAACTCCAAGTCCTAATGTTTTGGCTGTTACTGAGCGTTACCTTCAGTTTGGATGAAACGTTAAAATATTAAGTTTGACAGTGATTAAATAAAAATTGCCACCTCTAGAGCGTTAATAAAGTGGCCTCACCGTCTATTAAGTACGATCAAAGGAAATTAAAAAAAAAAAAAATCATTATTTCATTGAATAGCTAATCAAGAGACCTCTGCTAAAACCGGAAATACGACTACGCTCCTACAAACGAGATTCAACGCGTTTTAATTCTGAATTTGGTTATAGGAAATTGAACGTCTTCGGGTCACTGTCCTTTACATGAATCACGCTGCATTATCTTTATTGTATTTTTTTTTTAATTGAATAATTTAGATAAAAGAATGTAAATCATATGACGTAAGGAATTCATTTACTTTTTTCCTCATTTTTTTTTTTCTTGTGTCAAGAAAAAAAAATGTATATTTTTATATTTGTAGTATATCTCTAAGGTCCAAGAGTCCCTGAGCGAGCGTCTAGACACAGGGTAACGCACCCGGTGGCCAATGACACTTGGTGACAGGCCAAGTAGGCAGCCATCAACAACCACTTGCGAGTTTTATATCATTGCATGCATATTTTGTGCAACAGTAAACATGAATTAATTATGCTAATTCCTCAAGAAGACACTTATATATATATATATATATATATATATATATATATATATATATATATATATATACATATATTTGTCAGTTACCGCTCTAGCGATATTTAAACGTTTTATATAAATCTAAAAATCAAGTTCGTTAGTGGCTAAAATCCGTTGGAGTGGAGGGGAGGGGTTACCGGGGGAATGAAAAAATTATATAGAAACAATCTTATTACAAATACAATGTACTATAAATATTGGTACATAAAGTCATTCTCCATCTTTAATATTAACGGAGATATTCGCATTTTTTAGTTTTTAGCCTTCTGTAAACCCTGACTCCGACTAATGCCATATAAGCAAAAAGCAGTTATATCATGAGTCACTTTATTACAAGCTTAAATACCAAATATTGTTTTCATTTACTGCTTACTGTGTGAGATTCATGCAAATACGTAATGTGATGGCGACATTGATTATGATTTTGTGGACGTGTATCGAAAATATTTATTTCTTCTTTACCATAATTGATATTTAACTGTACCATTACACACTAAAGATCATATTAGTTAGTGGTTAAAATCAGGGGTGGAATATGGAAGGAGGGTTATAGGGAGGGATTTTGAAAATTCAAAATATCCCCCTTATTATGAGTCACATAGGAACAAATCTTGTTAAGCTATTGATGGTCTACAATTGTTGTGTTACAAAATTGTTAATCGAGTTATTTGTACTTTCTTGTTTTCCCCCTACAACCCTTTTATAGTCGGTATTATACACAGGAATAGAGAATATGTGAGGGATATGAGATCGCCAGTGTGTTATACCAACATATAGGATATCTGCTCAGTTTACGCAGTGATAGGAAAAAAAAATAACATGAGAAAGCAATCAAAACTCTCAGTAAATCAATTTTTTTAAATTATCATTAATCCTTAAAATTATGATTTAGACTTCAAATTACCCACAAGATTCGGAGGTCTTTTAAAACCCCTAAATTACTTGATAGTAGACAAAAAGTGAATCGAAGAACATGAAATTATATTAGATTATCACTTATCTAAAGATAAACATCACTAGAAACTTTCTACTGACTAAAATGCTCATTGACGATTTGTAAGGAAATAAAAGTGACACAATGCTACTGACTTGCTGACTGGGGGAGGGGCTCCTGCACGTAAAATAATATTTCAAATACGTTTAAGAGCATTTTGAAAGATTTTAAGGAGATAATATTTTATCGCATCTTTTTTGTGCTATCTCTACTATCCAGATTGAAACCTTCCGTAGGTTTTACATTGCCTCTTGATCAGTGATGAGGTTGCCATAAACACGCTTGTTATTCACTTCTTAGAAGATGATTATTGGTAAAATTAAATAAAAGGTTTCTAAGAAATCTTATAGGGGATCGGCACACGAGTTTTATGCAACGCTGTTACGTTTCTAAATCAAAAGAGAAGTAATGGATATACCTAGTGTATATATTAACATACAAGAGTGTATTAATGCTGCTTAATAAAGGTGAACTGGAGTTCCAATGTTATTCAATTGTATTTATTACCATTATGTCAGGTTACATATTTTAAGTTATTCAACAGTTTGTAACGATTTTAAATCTATTAAATTTTTTCCCTATGATCTAACTTTTTTTTTTTTTATACTTGTTTCCATGTTGATAAATGCCCCATTAACTTAGACCGCATGGAAGATCTGGAAAAAAAATAACTTTTCAATTTGATGACTTTAAATGCCTAAAGCATTATACATTCAAATTTTGATATATATAATTTAAGACATAAATAAATATCTACAAACACCTTCCTCAGCACTTAGTGATGTACATAAAATTGAAGAGATACATAGTATCGATAGCCTCGAAAAATTACACAAGATTTACTGCTTCATCACGTCAGCATGCAATACTCTGGAATCTAAGTGCTGAAGGACCACGCTCACAGTTAAATGTTATATTAAGACGGAAAAGGGTTTATAGAATATTTTCAGTTATCTTTTATTTACTATATTTTACTATTTACACTAAGTTGCTTTATTTCTTTGTTTTTTTTTTTATTGTCATATTATTGTTGATCTCAAGAACTTGGATATAATTATTTATTTAAAAAGACAGAGTTGTTATTTGTTTATTTAATTTGTACAAGATGTAAATCATTAATAAATAAACATATATAAATATATATATATTTATATATATATATTTAATGTTGTACTTAAATAAATAATAATATCATTTATTTCATCTACTAAGTTTGGTCGGCAGGAGGAAATTTGAAGAAAAGCTCAAAAATCATGTCAAAGTACCCTTATGAGACAACTGCTAAACGGTGTACTATATATATATATATATATATATTAATTACATATTTTTCATTTTTCAGTAAATAACAAATATTATAATTGGTACACTTTAAGTACTTTCATTATTGTTTTTAATTTTGTATTTTTTGTTTGGGAACTACATATTTTATTTATCCCAGAGAAATCTAAAGGCTAAACCGTAAAGCTGCAACCTTTGGGTTCTTACAGTAACTACTGCTCATAAAGTATCCTTACGTACATCTAATGTTTGTAATTTGAAAGTGGGGTGTCGCATTAGGGAAATTAAAGTAAATATACAACCAATTAGTTGTAAGTGAAGATTAACAACACAATGTGTTCCTTCGTATACAAAATCCAAACAAAACCAGTAGATCGCTCTATAAACAAGAAGAGCGTTTGAAGTTTTAATAAAAACATTCAGGGGTTCGACAATGTGGACAAGCCAAGAAAAACAACTAATATTGTCCTTCGCTAGATTAAATGGAGTCACTTAGAGACTGGACCAGATGTTTGTTTTGAAGCCCACTTCCCGATAGCTGTGTTATCAAGCTGCTTTCATTGTAAATTCAATTCGTCACTTTATTTAGAAACATAACCAAACAGAACGATAAACAAACAAAGATAAAATATTGAACAAAAAAAATAAACTTGACTAATCTTAAATGAAAAAATGCACTCAATTAGAGATATCCTTAGCTGTTTCGCACTAATAATTGTACATTTTTCAAGCTGAGGTCTTCTTGAACATTAAAGAAATAAATGCATTTTAAAATGGAGAGGTATTTAAAAAATGAACTGTATGTATTTGTATAAATAAATATACGTGTAATCACAGTATATCACTTATAGGTCTTGTTTTAAAATAACTTTTTTACTAAATGTATTCAAGGTTAATCTTAATTAATATCTACTTTTGTATCTCTTCCACCTACTAATGTAGTTTTCTTCTTTTGGATTAATTATTTTCTGGTTCCGAAATAACGATCCTGGACTTACATTTACCATTTTATTGATTTTTCTGTTAGTTATTTTTCAACTACGTTATAAAAAAGCCTCTAAGAGTTTTTTTGTAAGATGCATCCGTAATCTTTGTTTATCGACATAATTTTTATTACTCATGACGCGATATTTCGAACTTTTCCTTCAAATGTCCATCGATTAAATACCTAGGAGATGAAACAAAAATTGCGACCGCTAGTTCAAAAATATATATAGATATATATATATATATATATATATATATATATGTCTATATATATATATATGGACCTCATTTTCGTCAATTCCTAGGTAGGATCAATGGACATTTGAAGAAATTTTTCGAAGAAATCGCGTCATGAGTACGACCTCAATAGCTGATTTCCCTTAAGGGAAATCTGCTAAAATTGTATAGAACCAATCTTATTGAAAATTAAATTTACTATAAATATTGTTATATACTCTATCTTGAATATTAACCGAGATATTTGCATTTTTATTAAGTGTAATGGACGAGCTATGGTCGCTTCTATTAGTTCCCGCCGAAAGCTAGTTCGGCCGTTTCCGTAACTGTTCGGCACTCGTATGGAGATTTCTCTATTGTATAACATTACGTGGGAAATCTGCTTAGTGTACGCAGCCCCTGCGTGACGGACTTATTTTTACATTGCAATGCTTTATTGTAATACTTTCGTCTACTGGTTGCAGGCTGGTCTAGTAAAATTGCAAAATGTTTTTAGGAGTCTGCGTCGCTTTGATGATTATTAATGAAATTAATATTTGTGATTCAGGAGGAGTAGTGTTTTTTCGTTTTCTTACAATATTGCTTAATGTATTCTAAGCTTTGATATTTTTGGCCACAGAACAATCTATGTTTTTTTTAATTTATTTATTTATTGTCGAGGTTTCGCTGCGAGGCGATATTGCTCATCACTGATAGAAATAAAAATATGGAAAACAGTAACAGAAAAAATTAAACACAGCTATTAGTACAGGATGAACTAAACGCAACCAAAAGACAAAAAAATAACGAATCAACAAATAAAAAAATAAACTAAAATGAAAATGAAACATTAAATTCAATAACAAAAAATATATTATAAAGAAACCAGATAATT
Organism: Riptortus pedestris; assembly: GCA_019009955.1. Taxonomy (NCBI): domain Eukaryota; kingdom Metazoa; phylum Arthropoda; class Insecta; order Hemiptera; family Alydidae; genus Riptortus; species Riptortus pedestris. The sequence continues at coordinate 38,656,259 of CM032229.1, read as the reverse complement.
AAAAACGTATAATGCCTAATAAATTACGAAAACAATTATATATGTTCAATGGCTATATTATTTATTAACTTCCACTTTTTGCAAATCAGGCTTATTGGGACGGGTTATCTACAGATTTCCACCCTTTTTAGCCTGGGTGGGATTTTAGGATGTTATTTAATGAATTTCGTCACTAAATAATTTCCTTTGCCCAGGCGAGAATCGAACTCGCCACTCTAGGTTCGTCAATGGTTATAATTAAAACTAAAAGCAGCTAAATAAAAATTATTAGGTACATAAGTAAAACGCTTAGATTAAGTTATCTAATATTTTGAACATTCGCAATCACATGCTAACACTTGCTCAATGAATCTTTTAGTGATTAGTATTACTTTAAGACGTTTAATTAATACTAAATCATTATCACTGGTTATCTGTGACAACTGAGCCTTCTGTTTATGATATCATATATCATTATTTCATCGACTTTACTTAATAGTAATATACTAATCGAATTGGCCAAAGAGGAGAGGAGAACAGCCTACAAGTTGGTAGTTTACTGTACAGAAAAGGCCCTTATGTAAGGAAATAAACACAGCCAATTATATAACGAGGAATTCTCCTCTTTCTGAGATGTTTTTCTTTGATCCAGGGACCAGCATTATCCATTATCTCTTTAATAAATTTTTCAAGATAACTACTCCTTTTCGAACAAGGAAAACAGTTCAGTCAATTTTTTTTAAACAAATTTCATTTTCCAATGACCTCGAGAATACTACTTCCAATTAACATCATGTATCTACAAAATGAAAATCAGACATTTGAAAATGTCAGGTGACGTAAGAGAACGATTAAAATTCCTTTTTTCCCCTAATTCTGTGTAATAAATACTCGTCCTGGGTGCTTTTGTCAGTACATGAGCAGGTAGGTAGTGTAGAGAAACTACCAGACAGCAAATAACCGCTGTTAAATTGTAGCAGATTTCCCCTACAGGGAAATCAGCTATTGAGGTCGTACTCATGACGCGATTTTCGAAAAAAATTTCAAATGCCCATCGATCTTAACCAGGAGATGACGAAAATGAGGTCCGTTCCAAACTGTATATAAGTATATTTGTCTGTTACTGATCTAGCGTTAGTAATTTCTGTTTGATCGTTGCAAACTCGATTTTTGAACGTTTTGTGGAAAAATAAATATCAAGTTCGTTAACTGGGATAATCGAACCAGTGGGTTTGTTTAGAGGGAGAGTATTTTGAAAATTCTTAATATCTCCGTTTTATTCGTAGGATTGAAAAATTGTATAAAACCAATCGTACTGTAAATGTAATGTTCTATAAATGTTGTTATGGAGGTTTTTTGACTATTTGGAGTGTTAACCAATATATTTGCATTTTTCAGTTTTAGACTCTCGGTAAACCCCCCTCTTACTCATGTCATATTAACAATAAGCTGTTGTGACATGAAGAACTTTATTTGAAGCCTAAATACTAAATATTGTCCTCATTATTTTTACGTTTTGAGGTAAATGCAAATAAGTGACACAGGGAAATCTAAGGACTTTTTTCAAACTGCAGTGTCGACTAGGGTGATAAAGAGCTTCGTCATAACGTTTTACAGTATGTTCACAGTGATAGAATGGCACACGGAGACATGTAGAAGGATGCACTTAGAACCATAGTTGCACAATTTCTGAATCAGGAAGCTACCAGAAATCTGACTGTAGGACATGCATTTTCTGGATTAGGCTGTCCACAAGCAACTGCTTAACTGAGAACAATTTAGAAGAAGCTTTCCCGTTCAGAACTCATAAGTAAGCTCAACTCCTTGTAATAGGAATATGGAATTTAACTTCATATCCAAGAGAAATATCACGAGCGTAGATATAAAAGTCGCAATGCTTGCAGGGTCAGCTCTTCATATATGGTAAAAGTATATGAAAAAAAATAAAAATAAACTATTCATTCGAGCAGTTGTTATGTATGCTGGAAAACTCTCACCGAGAGAAACATGGAAATAAACCTGATAGGGGATTCAAGAGTTTTTAGGAAGATATTTGGAGCTATTCAAAAGCAGTATACATGAAATATCGCTTTAAATAAAAATCGCGTGAGCGAGAGAGGAGTTTTACAAAAGACTGAAATCAAATATCAGTTAGTATTTGTTTCCAAGAAAAAATTATAAAACAGCACATACAGTTTATTATTATGAACATTTCCATGAGTAGTGGCTAACCTTTTCCAATACTACTCATAATGACGGAGATATTAGCTAATGGATATTTTATCCCCTTTCTAAACTTTCACTCCCCCCATCCCGATATTGCACATAAAATGAATTATATTTTTGGATGCCATTTTTTTTTTAAAGGAACCTCCAAAATAAATTCGGACGCACCTTCAGGTCATCATACATGAAACTGAATCGATTTATATTCTGAATTCTAGTGATTCCACCGCAGTGGCGCCTACACAGGAATCTGTGATGAGCTTATGGGTCGGGCCATCCGTGGGGAGAACTAAATAGGTCTTTACTCCAACAATCCTGGACCAAATCTAATTCATTTTCGGATTAAAGGAAATAACGAAGAAAGATGATAGAAACCTGATTTCCTTCAGAGAATTCAATTCCAATCTTATTGGCTTTCAGCAGAGTTTTTATTTGGGCGACACCTGAGTAGGATTTGTGTTCTCCATTGCTTCTGCCCATTATCAGTTTTCCAGTAAAATATATTAAAACAATCCCAAGTATTGGGATCACTCTTGTGAAGATAATTTTAAATATTTTCTCTTACAGAAATTACTCCAACCTGGAAATATTAAGAAAATTTTATCAAGTTCTAAACTGTGACTTATGTTTTTCCCACTTAGGAAGAAAGATATCTGAACAAGATTTGAAGTTAAGTCTATCGTAAGTTGGTCTGTAATGTAATAACTTCAAGCGAAAACCCTTTGAGTAGGGATAGAGATTAACTGAAAGCTTAGAACTAAAACATACTAATAACTGAATTAATATTCCAGCTAGAGATCAGTACATTAAAAGACTATAACAACAGCAAGGAATTATCAACAAGAATAGTTGAATAATTTCTTTTGAACTCGACGAATTGTAAATGGGATATTCACAATTTTGCATTTTACTCCTTCTCTAAACATTAACCATTCTCGAATGAGACCTTTTAAAAGGCAGTACAAATATCGAGTTTTATAATGATCAAAGAAATTTCGCAGCCAGGATCGATGAAGAAATTATTCGAAAAGCTTGTCATGAGTACAGGGGATTCCCTAAAGGAAATCGACTCGAAATCGAAAGTTAAATTTGGTAAACCTACCAGAGTATTTATTGATTTAATGTAAAGACCAAGTATTTATTATGTTTTTACATACTTGTTCGAAGCAACAGAAGTATTGAAATCTTGAAAGATGTCGGTTTTCTGTCCGTTTTGACACTCTGTGAAGCATATTTGACAAGTTTCGGGCTGACGTCTGGCCTTATATATAAATTATATATATATAGAATATATCTCGCGTAACTCAGAAACGACTAGCCTTAGTCTAGTTGGAAAATTAGATTTTTGATCGAAATAGTTTTATAGGGACGAGGGAGGGGCCTTTGGGTGTGCTACAATTGAAAATTTGTCTGTTATTTTTGAGATACAAAAGATTTGAATAGAAGCTTTTTTCATTATCATAAAAAAACTTTAAGTCATGTTCTATGCCATTTATGATCATATCCATTTGAACGAACCGAAACATTTTTTTTTTAAATTTAATTTAATTGGAATACAAGGAAGTAATATGGTCTGTTCTGAGATTTTTTAATCCGATATTTAACAGGGTTAGAGCATTGACTTCTAGGCAATCTCTTAAATCTTTCTTCCAAATTTAAGATAGAAATTATTATTATTTATTAACGTTCAGTTTATGCTACTTACGCTAACTGGTACTGTTATCTACATTTTACCACCCTTTTCTAGTCAGTGTGGAACAAAGGATTTTATTTAATGAGTTCGTAACTAAATAAATTCCTATTGCCCAGAAGAGAATGGAACTCACGCCTCCAGGTTTACCATGTGAGATTTAGACCAACGCCTTTAATAGAAATATTTGTGCACAATGTATATCATTAGACAACAGAAAATACTACAACCCTGAATACATTCGCCAGTATTATTCCTGATGTTTATTAATTCACTTTGTCTCTTCCCATCCTGGCTTTTGACGGTGTAATTGGCACTCAGTTGGATAGTGTGTAAAAAATAAAGCTGTTTTGAATAATTTTAAACTCCTTCAGTTTTTTTTTCGGTTTTTGTGAAGGTTTAATTTGGGTTAAAAGAAATACGATTAATAATTTTTGTTATTTGACACTGGTGGTCACGCCCCGAAAATCACAGTGGCAGTGAATGTGTTAATAAGAATCTGATATAAAGTCTCTTACCCGTTTATTGGTATGAGGAACTGTGAATATGTTAGGTGTTTGATGAGCAATATGAGAGGTCTCAAGGATACGCCAACCACTTCGCCTTGAAAACACGTGCTGTAGTGTAGCCCCAGTCCTTCAGCAACCCTCTCTCAACCTTGACCCAAATTATCTAACATTCTGTTCAAGTATGTCCTCTTCACTGTCATTCTATACCATATGTCAATAGTTACTCAACAGTTTCTTTCCGCATCACTATCCCCATTAGCAAACAGCTCACCTCCTACTGTGGTGTCTCAGCGCAAATGAAGTAAACTCAAGAATGACACTAAACGTAGACGTGAATTAAGATTTGGCCTACGATTACAAGGAGGAAGTTGTTAGACGTGGAAACGCCTACTATGAAGTGTCCCATATGCATGTGTCTACTGCAAAGGTTAAGAGGAAAAACTGTGGACTGTTGTCAGAAAGGAAGTCTGCTCCGTTTAATTTGTTTACCTGTTGTGTTGTTTATCTGGTTTTCCTTAAGGAAATTATGCTAATTGTAGATGTACACATGACGCGAAACTTGAATAGTTCCCAAGCCTTTGCAATAGTACCCTTTACTTCCTCCAAACGTCCATCACGCAGCGTTCAAGAGCGTTCAGCGTTTTGAGATGGCATCTCTAATTCGTAATACAACAATTGTACTATGATACTTCCCTAATAAATATCGTAAATAATGTTGTTTTTTTCGATACAAAGCTTAGCAATGGATATATAGGTACTTGATTTTGTATTTTATAAATTAATCTTCACACCTGGCCCGTTCTCGCCTATTATGATTTCATTTTTATGGAGGCGTTGACGCTAATTCACATACCCAGTTTTGTTCAGTCTTTTGTGCCCAAAAAAATGGTTGACTCCCGCTATAGTTTTAGCGTATGTCTTGTTCATACTTCGTTATACGACAAAATGTATATAACAAAGATACTCTAAATAACAAAATAAACACCTTCTGTTATATGCATGTTTGCAGAAAAACCAATAGTAAATGAAATATCGCTCTTTTCATTTCAGGCCTCCCTTATAACCTTAATTCCTGTTCATCCCTAGGAATATAATATAAGAGAGCTGAAGCTATTTCACATATCGAGTTTTGTTTAGTTCGGTTCAGTCTTTTGTTCTAAATAAAATTTTTGACTCCCGCTATAGCTTTTAGAGCATTTCTTTTTTGTATTTGGTAGTACGACAAAAGTGTATATAACAAAAGTTACTCTAGATAACAAAATAAACACCTTCTGTTATGTGTATGTTTACCAAAAAACCAATAGGAAACGAAATACCGCGATTTAAAATTTCAGGCCTCCCTTATAACCCCCACTCCTGTTCGTCTCTGAGAATATTATTATACCCTAGAGTCTAAGTTGGGTTAGTGCTGGAGTTGAGTTGTTTATAAATTTTAGTAATATTTTTTTGTTGGTATATTGCTTAGTGGGTTGGGCCTGCCAGTATATAAATAATATTGTCATAAGTATTGGTATATGGTGTCATTACATACTAGCTTGGGGGCTCAGGTTAGCCATGCGAGTTAAAGCGTTGACCTTTATTTCGCATGGTAAACCTAGAGTGGCGAGTTCGATTCCCGCCTGGGCAAAGGAAATTATTTAGTGACGAAATTCATTAAATAACGCCCTAAAATCCCACCCCGGCTAGAAAAGGGTGGTAACCTGTAGATAACCCGTCCCGATTAGCCTAAGTTGCAAAAAGTATATAATAAATAATAATAATAATAATACTTACTAGCTTACCACAATTGATTCACTACACTAGTACAACTAACGGTAGGCCATTGCCCGAAAATGCTTTCCAGGTGTACCCGTCGGTCAGCCGACAAAAATGACAAAATTTTAGGTATTTGTTTTATTAGATGTAAATTAATTTTGTGGACAGAGATACCAATTTGTTTATTAATTGTTGCATGATTGTTCGTCCACTGGGCTTACAAAAATCGAAATGATTTGAGTCCTGTTTACAGTTTTTGGTTGGCAATTCTATTTGTAGCTGAAGCCTAGCTATATTGATGGCTGTGATCGCTTAGTAAAAAGCTCGAGAGGAAAAGACGCTGTATTAAATGCTTTGACGAGATTGGTTTGGAAAGATGCGAGCTTATAGAGGCCTGTAATCCGATATTCGCCCTCAGCTGCATGCCCACACTTGTCTTTTTTACTCGAGCATTCCTCTTTTTGTTTTCCATATTTTTTCCTCTGCCCTAATCCCTATTAATACAGCCAAATCTGTAGTAGTTTTAGAAGAAATCTTTCCTCCTCGATGAAGACATCTATTGCTTCCTCAATAAATCATGCACATGTCCTTCATTAAATCATACACATTTACGTAGATGTTTCTTTAGCGGATAAATCCCGTCTCAGACTTCCAGCTACGTTAAGGTTGTGGTTGTTGAATATGGGATGAATGGTAACCTAGTGCACTGACATAGAAGTTGTCCAATTGACCAGATGGTTATACAACTTGCAAACAGCTCTCCGATTCAAAATCTTTCTCGGAAATCCAAACACATAGTATACAAAACTGTGATCAGATCCTTTTATCAATGAAACGTTGGTGGTTGCACAAGAAAACTGGCTGCGCTGGTGGCCTATATACTCGTATATACGTACGTTGCAGCACAGATGGCAAATCAGAACTAGCGCCATATTAATGGATCTAATCTATGTCATTAAAAAGTCTATCACGCAGGAGCTGCGTAAACTAAGCAGATTTCCCACGTGTTAGTATAACTCACTTGTGATCTCATCTCATCAGATATTCTCTATATATAACCAGATGTTTTCTGTATAAAAAAAAAAGATAAGCAGAATAGACAGGCTGGAAGTTATTTTGAATGAATGAAAGCCAATTAAAAATGCATAATTGATATCAGATTAATTTATATAACAATATTTATAGTAAATTTAATTGAATGATTCTGTACAATTTTTCAACGTATAGTAACGGAGATATTTCGAATTTTTCGAAAGTTTACCTCCCTTTTCGTCATCTCCTGGTCCGATTTCAGGCGTTAACGAACTTGATCTTTCCTCACTAAATATTTCCTTTTCTGCTAAAAACGAACTCGTCATCTCTAGGTTGGAATATGAAATGAAAGCCAATTTAAATCACATGGTAACGAGCCCCTTAATTGGTATATCAATGAGTGCTTCAACACAAAGTGTATGTATGAGTGAATGTTCTAATAGATTTATTTTTCAATTTAAAAAGGCTTTTTTTTATATCCATGTACCAAACTAATCCTTTAGTTGGATACCAAGAAGACTACAACTCGTTTAGAAAAAAAGGTCGTTCAGTAGTTATTGTATTATATTCAAATCCATCTTATACATTAAACAAATATTCGGGTTTCTTATGCGTTATGGCCTGGGAAGTAATATATTTGGCAAACTGTGGCTCATGGATCGATTCCCGTCAGGATTATGGGAATTCATTTTGGAGGAATAAATAGCATAAGAAGACATAGTTTGTAGGTATTAAGTTTTTATTAGCTATAAAAAAAAAGAAGGAACTAAACAGTTACGAATTATTGCCTTCTGAGAAATGTAATTTTTAATTAGTCGGTTAATTCCAGGAAAATGAATCGATAGTCGATTATTATTTCAGATTGAGCCATGAAAGTTGTATAATGATGTCATTTACTAGGCATCTTCTTGGAAGACTAGACATATCAATAACTTACAATCTAAAAAAAAATATATTCTGACATAATGACAGACAGTAGAGAGAACATAGTTTTGAGCATATAGAATCGTTAGCCTTGAACGTTGATGCGTATGTAATAATGATCACGGTGAACAAAGAGTCTTAAGTCCGAATCTTCTTTCTTAATTAGTGGAACTCACTAAGCAAAATAGTCAGTTCCTATCCAGACCAGAAAAGAATGATAACCCACCCTGATTAGCCATAGTTACTACAAAGTCACATACGTGTGTAGTATTTACAGACTACAACTGGTAACTGGTCTTATCAACGGGTAAAACTGATTTTCACGAGGCCGAACAAGGGACTAAGAAGGCCACAAGGACATCCAGTAGTTTCTCATTGCCTTCTGCTTCAGACCATTCAGCAAAAAAGGCATCATGTGGAAAATTCCATTCATTCCAGTAAAGGCATGAGTGGAGAAAATTCTATTCAAGGCTAGAGTTGTTGCATCCCTCGGTAGCCTGTAGCCTGCATAAGCTGACTAATTATAGGCATTAGCTTGTATGAGTATGCAGACTCAACTTTTATCTACTCTCCAGTCTTGGCCCACTCACAAGTTGTAATTGAGAATTTGGAAAAAGATGGGAAGGTAACATAAGTATATAACAAAAAATTAAAGTTTATTCAAGATAGCCTTGTGCGTTAAGGCGGTGGTATTAATGAACGTGCAATAACTGAAATTGTGGTTTCCATAGCCGCGTGGGCAACATAAGTAACTGAATAAAATCTTTAGTCCGACCCTAGCTAGAGAAGGGTGGTAACCTGTAAACAACAAGTCTCGATTAGGTTTAGAAGCCTATTAGGTGGACTTTAGTAAGCAGCTTATCGCATAAAGTGAGGAATAATTGTATTATCTTCGTGGATTTTAGCAGATTTCCCTTAAGGGAAATCAGCTATTGAGGTTGTACTCATGACGGAATTTTCAAAAAAATTTTATCAAATGCCCATCGATCCTACCTAGTAGATGACGAAAATGAGGTCCGTTCAAAACTGTATATATATATATACACACACACACACATATATATATTTATATATATATATATATATACCGCTAGCGGTCGAAATTTTTGTTTGATCGTTACGAAACTGGACATTTAATCGTTTTAACTAAATAGGAAGATCAAGTTCGTTAACGGCTGAAATCGGACCTGTGGGAGGGGAAGGGGGGGGGGTTAGATCAGTTTAGCCTTAACTGCTGGACTCTCGTAAAATTTGTCTACTGTAAAACTTCACTTCACGTGGGAAATCTGCTTAGCTTACGCAGCCCCTGCGTGACGGACTTTTTATTCTTATTAAATGGTAAAAGTTCCACTTGTTAGAAAGATGAGTAGAAGATAACTTGAACTTATAATTAAATTCAGTTTGTGCTATTTAATTAATTTTATTACCGATCCATAGTGTAAGCTCAAAAGAACATTAAATGACCTAGAATATTTATTGTAAATAGTATTAAAAGCTATAAGATTAACTATATAATCTTTAATAATAAAATTCATAAAATCAAAATAAATGGCACAGAATTAAACAATTTTTTAAACATTGCTTCCCTATTTTCATCTAATAAATTTCTAATGTCCATTATTTCCAGAACTACAAAGTAAGGGAACTTTTTACGTTAAAAAGTTTAATTTTACTTTATTTAATACTAGAACGTATTAATAATAAAGTAATTTATTTATCTATAATAGTGCTATTTTATAGCAGCTGTAATTAGTTTGAGTAATTTGGGGAGAAGAAAAAAAAGAGAAAAGGAATTTGAATTGAAAGGAACAATGTGAATTATATACAATCCTTCCCCTCCCCCCTCCAACTCCTTTGAACCCTTTCTTCTAGCTTTACAAGTTTATAGAAATTCAACTTCATTCATGAATATCACATTGTTTTACGTTTCTATTTCAATTTAGTAAAATATTTAGGAAAGCATAATATTTCTTTGTGTTAATTAACTTTGCATTAATAATATCACCCACAAACGTTGAAAGTTAATTAATCTTTTTCTGATTTTAGAAGATAATTAAGCCTGCATTTTTTAAATCAAACTAAAAATTTAATCAGTCTTTCTAAACAGACAAAGTCACGTTGAAATGTTATTATCTTCTATTTTTAAATAATCATGTATAGCGATTGAGGAAATTAAATTGAATTTATATTTTGAATTCTATTTAAAATTAAATTTCTCTCTAAGGCCCATGTCCTTCTTTTTTTGGGAAAAATCTTAATTCTTTTCAGTCAATCCACCTTAATTCTTTTCAACGTCAGCCTGATAAGGCCGTCCTTTAATAAGTTATAAGTTAAATTAATAAGTAGGAAAATGCTACTTATTAGCGTTCACTTTGTGCGCGTACAGATAATCGGGACATACTGTTGTACCTATCTTTTCTAATTCTGGTGCGAATAAGGATTTTATTCAGCGAGTTTGACACTAAAGAAATTTCTATTGCCCAGGCGGGAATGGGACGTGCCACTCTAGGCTTACCAAGTATATCGAGATCAACTTATATACTCATTGTCTATCTCACAATGCTAGCTTGGAAATTAAAATCTTTCTGTAAACAGTCGACGAAGATTGGACAGCCCTCTATCGGAGAAGTCCAGAAGTTCACATGACGATGCTTGCCTTCAAGCAGATACTAAATTCCCTCACGATACTGAGTAGAGACACTAATTAATGTCAAACTTCAAACTCAGTAATACGAAATTAAAAAATTATTGTATTACTGGAAAATAAATTTTAAAGACAACATTTCAACTCCAAGTTAGTATTCTAGAAAATATCAAGTTTCGTAACAATCAAGCTAAAATTACGATCGCTTGAGCGTTAACAGACGCTTCATTCGTCACCTCCTAGGGTCAATGAACATTTGAGGAAATTTTACGAAAATCGCGTCAGGAGTACGACTTCAATAGCTGATTTCCCTTAAGGGAAATCTGCTAAAACCCAAGAATTTATATACTAAATATCCAACATTATAACTACAGAAATTTAAAATATAAATTAATTAAACATTCATTTATCCATTGAGTCGTTCGTTACGTGATTTGGCATTAATTCCTATTGTAGTTCCCTTATTATAGCATGACCTCCTGAATTTATGTAACCTAACTGAATTTGAAGATAAATATAGTCATGCCATATAGTTCTATTTACATTGATGTAATGAATATTTAGAAACGACGCAGGCTCATTATTGAATATCATACGACTTATGTAATATTTCCGGCAGTTATTGATTACATTCATTCATCTATTATTTTATTATATTTCTATATGAATAATAGGACAAATTAAACAAATTCTTTGTACTTTTTTTTTATTTTTTCTTCAATCATTTATAACAATATACTACAGAAACAAAACGTAAGTGAAGTATTTGATTGTCCCCAGAATTTTCTATTTGTTACATTTTCTTGAATAAAATAGAGATTCTTAATATGTTTGTTGATAGTACTATAGAGATAAGAGAGATATTTCAATTAGAGGGGTGGGGAGAGGTGGAGGGGTGAGAGGGGAATCAAGGGTTGTCTCCACCCCCACCCTTTGGTCCTCATAACCGGATCACCCAGTACTGAGGTGTTCTCATATCCACAAGAACCTGACAACTATACTCCTCATGCAAACATTTTTCCATTAGGTGATTAGTAAAATGTTAAATTTCTGTTTAGATAGTTCGACATTACATTAAGTTTCAGTTTACAATGGCTCAGAAGAGTAAAAGTGTTGTTCTCGCAATAGAGACAAAAACTAGAGGCTATTAAAAGAGTGGAGGAAGGAGAAGTAATGCGTTCTGTAGCGGACGATCTCAATGTCGGAACTTCTACCGTCAATGATTGGGCCAAATCTAAAGAGAAGTTGCTAGCTTTCTCGGAAAAAACAGGTAGATGTGCGCAGGGTAAAGTCATGAAAACTGGAACGTACGCTACACTAAATGAAAATCTTTTTCTGTGGTTTACCGAACAAATTGAAAATGGTATTACTGTAACCGGTCCAGTCCTGAAAGAAAAACCTAAGTTATTAGCTTCACAGTTCGGAGAAGAGACTCAAGGGTTTTGCGCCAGCGATGGATGGTTGAATAAATGGAAAAACCTTTACTGTTATCTTCTAGCGGTGACAAGCTATCACCTGATACACAGACTATGTCAGAGTGAACAGCTCTAACTGAAGAATATATTGTAATAAATATATTGTCATGATCAGATTTTTAGAACAGAAAAAGCTGTTCTGCATTATAAATCACTCCCACGCAGAAGTCTTGTTTCAGATATGAAACAATCTCCTCCTGTCGTTAATGAAAAATTGATATTGTTATTTTTTTACAATGCTTCCGGTGAGAGTAGACTTCCACTTATGGTCATAGGCTGTCCGAAAGAAGCGAATGTATTGAAAAACTTCAATCCCAATGCTTTCCCGGTTTATTACAGAAGCCAGAGTGATGCGCAAATGACACCAGAACTGTTTGGCGAATGGTTTCATGATTACTTCGTACATTACGCCCATTAGTATTTATATGAAAAAAAATTGCCAGGAAAGGCAATACTCCTCTTGAATAACAGAATCTTACATTTTTCATTCTATTCGCCAAGAGAACATCACTGCGCGGGGCCAAACTAAACATCTAGATAGCCAAAATCAAGTCGTAACTGAGAGTTTCAGAATTAATTACAGTCGATCTTATTTAAGATTTGTACTACCCAGTCAGTCACAAATAGTCGTCACTAACGCGAAAAAAGTTAGTATTAAAGGCGCACTTTATTGGGATGCTTGGCTCAAATTGAAACCTGCAATCATTGCCGCATCTTGGAACGAAATCTTGGGCAGGCCAACGACTACGAGTTACTTTGAACATTATAAGGACGATTTAATGGAGTTGAAGGCGCTGGTGTGGTCGTTGGATGGGTGTGAAAACATGTCGGACGACGAAGTAGAAGTGTGGATCAATAGTGGCAAAAGGGCAGAACTGTTAGATGTCGAAAGCTTTGAAAATATAAAACGTGAGGAAGAAGAAACAGATGATGAACAAGAAAGACTGGTTTCTCCAAACGAGGCTTTCCAAGCATTACTCGTAAGTGCAACAGCTATTACCTACCGTAGGGTTACTCTTACCCAACCTATTCTCTCGACCTCTCATATCTCTGAATATTTTTTTTTTTATTTTTTTCAATTTTAGACGTCATTGAAATTTGTAGAACAAAACAGCTCTTCCACACCCCAGGGTGTACTATTGCTGGGACATTGGTTGGACACTGCAGCCTACGAGCGACGATTGATTAAATTTTAAGTACTAATTCAAATTATAAAATACCTGATTTGTATTAAACGTTAATATTGTAAATTATTGTAAATATCATTATTATGAATCAACAGGAGAATAATAAATATAAAATTGACTTTTTCTATATTGTAATAAATACCTTTTCCCTTTATTTATTTGCAAATTTCCGATTACCAACAATTGATTTGTAATAAAGAATATTAAATAAATGCATCCACCCACAAACAAACAGAACCTTCCATCAAACTACTAGAAGAACACGTTTCAATTTAAGACTGGTGCTTAGGGAACTTCAGCAGTTCCCGTGAGAGACATGCAACCACCTTAAACTAAGGGGGCCCTAGAATGAGTTGTGTCAACTACTCTGATGGACTTATTATATCCCGGGAGGGGGGAGAGGATGTGGTTGGTGCCACTGGTCTCTTCACTGAGTGTTATCCTGCCTGTGAACGGGGTCTAAGAAAGTCATTATCACTAGTCATCCCCAAAGGCGTATATAACCTTTAGACTCCCGCTAATCCATAAGCGCTTCGACATCTGGTAGTGTCCTCGGAGCTACAGTTCTTCCTTGGCAGGGATCAAACATGCCAGTATTTGTACATTCAGCTTAATGAGCATAGTAGTAGATGTACTCACGCCTTAAACCGCAGATCACTTCATATATACAAAGGAGTGAGTGAAATCAAATGTTCAATATGTGTTGAGAATTCCGGGGAGCGGCTAAGGCCTTCCTGACAATTGTCGTCAGGCAGCCCTTGGTCCCTTATTTGAAGAGATATTTCCATTTCATTCTGTGCATGAGTTCAATTTAATCATTATTCATATTTGAGAATTCATATACTGCATAAGTTTTGATGCCAAATTGACCATGGAGTGTGAAAATGAGGAAGGAACACAGTCTTACTGTGGCAGCCTTTGGGGACATGACACAGCCTAGCATAGCAATCACCATCTCATTCCTACAACAATAAGATGATGACTTCCACTTCTTGACGCCATTCATTACACATTGTAACTTGTAAATGGTTTCATTTGAGCCAATTCCTTCTGAAATATATGCCATAGGAGGAGACGTTTCAGTTCATCGTAAGTTATTTCACAAGAAAACACTTTAGAGAATTGGTAAGGTTCTGCTACTTATTTGTTTCCCAAGCTGCGCCATGAACGCACCAGAAGAATGACCATTATGATGAGGTAAATGCTTTCTGGTTCACACTCCCGAAGAATACAGTTTACAAACTCTTAATGTGGCAATTAGTCTGCGTTTCTCCACTAAAAAGGAGAAAATAAAGGAAGGAAGAAAAAAGATTAATGGGAAACAAAGAGGAGAGATAAGAGAAGAAGAAAAAGTTAACTGTAGCTAAAAAAAAAGCATAATACAGGGAAGAACATAATACTAAGCGCCCGAAAGGGTGAGCCCAAGGTTCTGCAATATTTTATTTAGTCTTTCCCTCATCCAAACATATTTGAGACATTTGACATTGAGGCGCAGGGGGGAGGGAGAGAAATTATGGGAAAATCAAAGAATCGCCCAGTGAGGGAAATCAAAGAATATATGCAGCCTATAAACGTAGTCAGGAGGGAAGAGGGGTCGGTAAGCAAGGGGCCTTTTGCAGAGGAAAAGGGAGAACCGAAAAACGCATTTAAGAATTTTATTTAGGGAGGAATGGAGTCTTAAGTGAAATTTGTGTGTGTGATGTGAACAGGGGAGCCGTAAAGGAGAGCTAAACACTGTATCAGTACTTTGACTTGGTTGGAAAGAGGGGAATAGAAAGAGGTATTTATACAAGTCATATTTGCTCTGTCTATTTCGGAGCAACACGGACACCTGAGTGCAAAATGTGAGAGGTGGAAGTGTAGGCACACTCCTCCAATGTTGGGGTCTACGAGAGAAGGCGAGGATTGAAAGAGGACTTGGAAATCTTTATCTATCATTCTTGATAAAATTTATAATAGAACTAAGGAGAATGTTAAGTTTGGTGAGGATTGACCTGAAAATGACTTGTATGCAGGGTACTCTAGAAATCAGGGAGGATGACGACTATATCATTAGTACAAATGGAACCTGGTTGTTGGCATTGAACAATATGCCTGAAATAAATTGAATACCTATTTCCATAATACCTGCAAATGCGGTCCTTTGAAGGATACCAACTGGTGGAAATAGGAATCAGAGGCTGTCACCAATCTTTGTCATGAACGTCAAGGAGTTTAGGAGTGTGTAGTCTAGAATACTGTAATACCGCTCGGTTAGATGGGAGGGGAGGGGCGGGTGTCGAGAATGGTGTCGGTTTATTGTTGGGGCAAACAAGTATTAATGGCGAAAAGGAAAAGCACTACAGCCTATTCCCATCCTGGATAAAACATGAATATTAAATAAGCATTAAGGTGGGTATAGGAGTTGTTACCATATCCATTTCCAGATGAAAGGACTTCCGTACTTGGCGTGTCACAATATGTCATTCAGATGGATGTCGAACATCTTGCTTTCGTTCACCATCAAAAGGAACTTGGTCTGTGTCATTGAAAACGTTGAAAATTGTGAAACAGCTTGTAAAGTATATATAGAACTTTTAGTTAACTGAGATGAATTCCCTTCAGGGGTGTTTTCTTTAAGGAAACCTTTTCTGCAAGAGGTCTCAACTTATAATTGGAACTGGATAATTGGGATTGCTTTAGGGGTCTCTTTAGTATCATTAGAAAGGAGAGCTAATTTGATGTGGTTGTTTGGTAGGATTCCTTCTACATAGATCCTGAAGGAAAAAGTCCACAACTTTGGACATTTTCTCTTATTTGTCAGGCTCACCAATGTCCACAGAACCAGTCTCGAGGCTTTAAACATGTTAAAATTTCAGCACATGCTGGAGCTGGAAGAGACTTTTGGAAAGCTCTAAAAAAATAATAGCTCTGATCCAGAAGATGTTTGGTGGAGGATTGCCAGGTTCTAGGTGTCACTGAGCGAAGAAAATAACATTCGGTGAAAGTGTTATTAATCTCATTTATCCCTACGTATAAGTAGCTTGAAATCCATGAGACAATATATTTTCGCAGGTTTACATGTAGTAGGACCAGACTTTTACTCGGTGAGCGGGAAAAACAAGTTAGGAAAAATAAGGGGTTGAACGTCCCCCTTTGTTCCATTTAAAAGTTACAGTGTTTTCTTTCTGCCGTGACTTCTGGAAGAGGGAGAGTGCCGCCTGGAATCCTGGACATACCTGTCGATGAACAGCTGGCCTGGGTCCAGAAGGGTGGCGCCCTGCAGTCTAACAGTCCCCACGTCCTCACTTACTTAGCTTTTAAGTAGATATTAAGTATAGCTTGTAGTAATTTATACGCGCTTGCCTATATATTTATTTAGCAAAGCACATTATTTTCAATTATCCCTTTTTTTTTATTATTATTAGAAATTTAAGCCCTTTGCTCAATTACTCAAGTTTGTTAATGTGCCAAGGATCATTTCTACCAACATTTGTTGTCCCACAGATAGCCTATAGCTTTGTAGCAGTGTTACCAGTAACACATTTTCAGAATTTCATTGAAATCAATACTGCTCTTTCGCACCATTACATATTTGACTGCCTCTATAACTTTGTCCATAGTGACATCTTGTATACATTAATACGCTAAAAAGAAAATGTGATATATCAAAAATGATTCTCAATTACAAAATTAACAATTATTGTTGTTTTCTTTTTTTTTTTCTAAAAAGCTTTTCTGGAGTAATATTCAATATTCTTCAGATTTTTACAGACGAGACAAGCTATCCTCCTAGTAAAAATGTTTGTCATTTTCGCTAAATCTTATTGGCTTCATGATATATCAATTTTATTACATCATAATGCAATATAGGAACGGCTTCCAAATTCAAAGATTTTTAATAGATTATATCTTCATTCAGTTTCACCTCCTAGTCTTCCTTGTTCCAGTACATCAGCCACAAGTACTTAATTATCGTTTTGAGATCTACGGGGTCCGCGCTCTCAGGTTTTGCAATAGGCGTTTCAATTAATTCTCTGTATCATTCGTAATGAAATGCTTAATCAAAATTAAATTAATTATAATATACCTTTTCTTATATACTTTTGTTTTTTCCTCCTTTATTAACCTAAACTATCGAGCAACTGTAAACCTCGAGAGAAAACAAATCTTTAATGAATTGTTGGAGGTCATCGCCAACCGAATTTCGTAACTGACAAATATGTATGACTACTTTGAATTTTACGTTCTTGGCTCCATAGATTCCACGAAGAACGCTATCAAAACTTATATTTGTCCTTTCAAACCCCAGGTCATTTCATCTGCTTTTGATTCTTTGCTAACTTTCAAAGAAGGCTCACTCATTTTGGTCTAAGAACGGTAGATATGATGTAGAGGTCTAAATGTAAGGCATACATAAATAATATCACTCCGTTCAGGTGGTAGAACATAAAGCATCGATGGTCCTAACCTCCCTTAAAGACTGCGTATGGCTGTTATGAAAACCCCTGATACAGAAATCATGAAATTATGAAAATCCCCTGATTTTTAGCAGATTTCCCTTAAGGGAAATCAGCTATTGAGGTTGTACTCATGACGGAATTTTCGAAATTTTTCTTCAAATGTCCATCGATCCTACCTAGTAGATGACGAAAATGAGGTCCGTTCAAAACTGTATATATATATATATATATATATATATATATATATGTGTGTGTGTGTGTGTGTGTGTGTGTGTGTGTGTCTGTTATCGCTCTAGCGGGCGCAATTTTGGTTTAATCGTTACCAAACTGGATATTTAATCGTGTTATGTAAAAAGAAAGATCAAGTTCGTTAATGGCTGAAATCCGACCAGTGGGAGGGGGGGGGGAATGAATATTGTGATATACATTTATTCCCTATCTTGAATATTAACCGAGATAATTGCATTTTTATTAAATTTGGGCCGATAACGGATTTTTGAATTTCCCGCCAAAAGCTAGTTCGGCCCTTTGCCGTAACTGTTTGGCTCTCGTATGGAGATTTCTCTATTGTATAACTTCACGTGGGAAATCTGCTTAGTTTACGCAGCCCCTGTGTGACGGACTTTATTCATAGTTGAACTTATGCTAGCTATTCACAGCACACAAAGTGGACGAAATCGGTCCAGAAGGAGTGGAGATTTAGAAAAGGAGTAAAATGCCAAATCCGTCATGCTTCGAATCGAAAATGCTATTTAACTGAAATTATTATCTATTGTTCTGCAATTAGTTTTCCACATATTCTTCTTAACCCGAATATTAATGGAATTATTGATATAGATTAGTAAAGTTCCCTGAAGGGAAATAAACCATTGAGGTTACGCTTGATGCGATTTTCGAAAACGTTTTCCGAAAGTCCAGCGATCCTAACTTCAAAATTATATATATAAACAACAACAAAACAAACTACCCTCTCTCTGGAGGGAGCCCTTCAGGGAGAGCTACATAATCTGCTCAAGTGGGTATATTAAAAAAAAAATTGTTTTTCTTTATTTCGAGTTCCCACTAATTCATGTATTAAGCCGCAGTAGACCTTCAGTTGGTGCCGTCTGATCAATAAAAGTAACTACGTTCATTTCAAATTCTGATTACACAGGCTTCGTACTACGGGACCCCTCCCTGTCTAAATTCTCCCTTAGAACAGGTCAGTGGGGGCAAGACTGGAGGGTAGATTAATGTAGTATTCTGCATTCTCATACTGGCTAATGCCTATCATTAGTCAGCTTATGCAGGTTACAGGCTACCGAGGGATGGCTATCTAACAACTCTGGGCTTGAATCGAATCTTCTCCACTCATGCCTTTGCTGGTACGAATGGAATTTTCTTTATGATGGCTTTATAGCTGGATGATCTGATTCAGAAGACAATGGGAAACCGCTGTGCCCTTGTGCCCATTTCAAAAATTTGGGTAGGGGGGATGGCCCCAAAATGACCCACCAAAGATAAGACAAGGTGTTGTTTGTGAGAGGAAGACAGTTAGAAGGGTTAGAGAGACGCACCTGCTGTTACAGTCTTGATTTCTAATAGTCCAGCTTAATGTGTAGCAACGGTACCTACTAACTACTTCCTCACAACACCACCCACAGCACCACTCTACTAAATCTAACAATTAGTCAACCCACGCCCTACTCAAATAAACACACACACCACACACTCACACACACACACCACACAACACATATATATATATTATATATATATATATATATATATATAATATATATATCCTTTTAGCAGATTTCCCTTAAGGGAAATCAGCTATAGAGGAATTTTTCTTCAAATGTCCATCGATCCTACCCAGGAGATGACGAAAATGAGGTCCGTTCAAAACTGTATATATATATATATATATATATATATATATATATATATATATATATATATATATATATTATGTTACCGCTCTAGCGGTTTCGCAATTATTGTTATTAATCGTCACCAAACTCGATATTTAGTCGTTATATGTAAAAAGAAAGATCAAGTTTGTTAACGGCTGAAATCGGACCAGTGGGAGGGGGTTTAGAGGCGACGATTTTCGAAAATTCGAAATATCTCCGTTACTATAGGTCGGATCGAAAAATTGTACAGAATCAATCGTATTGCAAATTAAATGACTATAAATATTGTTACATACATTTATTCTCTATCTTGAATATTAACCGAGATATTTGCAATTTTATGAAATCGAGGCGGATAACGGATGAGAGTGAGTTTCCCGCCAAAAGCTAGGTCGGCCGTTTTCTTAACTCTTCGGCTCTCGTGAAATTTCTCTATTGTAAAACTACACGTGGGAAATCTGCTTAGTTTACGCAGCACCTGCGTGACAGACTTTATATTTATTTTAAAGATGACTCGCTTCTTATATAGTTTGAAAGTGCAGCCATACTGGGTTCAAAGGTTTTGTATGGCCCATTACAAAATATTTTTTGTGATACACTCCTTGCTTCTGAAGGAATATTGCCTCCCATTGAATCATGTAACGCAACCAACATCTCTTCAATTGACACAGTTTCAACTCAGAGTAAAGCTTTTTCCCCACTAGTTAACGTGAGTTTCGACAATGTCACGAGTCAATTTTTTTTCTTTTTTTTTTCTCTGTTCTGCATGTCAGTATCGTCTACTGTGTCGTTTGAACGAGGGGCTAACATTTGAAAAACGTGACATACTCATTATCGAATATCACTTATCAATTCTATTACCATTACCCAAAAAGTTTTCCAACATTGATTTGTAGCATCTGTACACCCTTCAGAATATAAAGGCATATATTTTTAGGTTTCCTCTGTGTTTTATTGTCACTTACTCAATTACACATTGATTCTCATCCTTGGGTATTGATTTGTGAACATTCGCTTGTCTTAATTAATCAACAATCAATAAGAAAAACGAGTTTCGATGTCGATCAGACTTTCCCAGAAATGCTAAAGAATGAGAAAGGGTAGCTTCTATAAAATATTATATGATAGGTGTTATACTATGTTTTTCACGCCTAATAATTTCTTTATCTTTGTATAATAGTGTTGGTGATCTTCTTAATAAAGAAATTATAAGTCTCCCCTCTTGATGAACATTGGAGTTCTATCATATTGTCTTTCTTCTATAATTCTGACATTAGCCCCATTTCCAGAACTTCATTAATTTTTTTCTCTTTGAAATACGTCAACTTATAACGTTTCATTGGACGCGAATTATGAACTCAAATGAAATGATTTTTCTTTATTTAACATATTTATAGATATTAGTGATTTCATGTCAATTTACATTTCTACCCAACTCTATCAGTCTAGGTCATTGTTGATAGACAAACCTATTCTGTCCTGCTCACAGAGATGGTTATAGAGTCCTTTGGCGTTATCTCTGCCCTCTACAGGCACACGTCAGAACTATGCCTGTGAATGAACAGGCCAGAGAGAGAATGATGCCTGCTAATCTCGTTGCAAGCTGTGTTTTAGCTTTGGACCAGCTGAATGAAAACCTCTGGCTTGTCATTCAATCGGCTTCACTTGATATGAAACTTCTCAAAGCCAGCAACGGCTGCTGTGTTTATCTGAAAATCGGTTAGACAAACCCATTATAATTCTGTAAATGCATAAATGTAAAGTTTTAAATATATTATGTGCAGTATTTACAGGCTACACCTGGCAATTGATCTCTTGAATAGATAAACCTGCTTTCTGCTTTTCACGGAACTGAACAAGGGAATAAGAGAGTAACAAGACATGCAGTGGTTTCCCAGTGCCTCCTGCATCTGAAAATTCAAAATATCGCCTTTATTATGGGGAATATTCTCTAATCACAAGTATCAGTAAAATAATCAGTCATGAGGGGAAATTCTATTTCAATGGGGCCAGAGTTGTTAGACAGCCAAATCCCTCGGCAGCCTGAATAAACTGACTAATCTACCGAACCACCCCCCCCCCCCCCCCCCCCCCCCCCCCCCAGTATCTCCCCCCCCCCCCACCCCCCCCCCCCCACAAACTTTTCAATCTACCATGGCAGTTTTGGTCACTTGAATGTTTGCAAGTGAGAAAGAATTAGACAGAGGCGTAAATATTTGTACTTTCTTGTCTTCAGCATATTCCCACGTATTTTTGTAACCCCCCTGAATCAAATCTCCATAATCCTTTAAACTAAACGGAGAGGTAGAGTGTGGCTGTGCATAAAACGTGTGTGTGTTGTGTGAAATTGGGGTGTGGATTATGTGAAAAAACAGTAAAAATGAGATCACTAATAGCCTATGCCAGTATGTGCACCAATCTGCTTGGTAATAACAGCTACCCTGTAGAGTTGATAAAATACTTCCACTAGTACTACATACATGCTAAACATAGGTTCGATTCATGGAGAACACAGCCTTAAGGATTTAATTCGTAAGTTTTACATGTCTTAAGCACAACGTATAATACAGATAGTCTGATATTCCCAAATGAAAATGGGTATGATATTAAACTCCAGACTATGCCATATTTTGCTATAGCGCTGTTTTTGGAACCGCTATTTCCAACCTTATTCGAATATAATATTCAAATGTATGTTGGTGAGATTCTGAACATACGTAGAGCGATGACGTAATTTAATTTTCAATTAGAATTTTAAGGGTTCGTGAATCGAAATATTAAGCCATATAATAGTAATAAGTTCCAAAACACTGCTAACCGTATTTGTTAATGTCCTGAGGAGGGAGCATAGTGGGGGGGGGTGTTTAGAGGGGGAATTTTGAAAATTCAAAATATCGCCTTTATTATGAATGGTGTCACAAAATGTTATAGAACCAATCTTGGTTGAGCAAATCCTAATTACACCATGGATTGCTGTATTACCTTTTTTTTTTGTAAATTCAAGTCTTAGGGCCGATATTTGTACTTTTTTTTTATTCATGGTAAGACATTTATAATCTTTTCTATTTTTCACAGAGAATATTTGAAATAGTTGTTATCACCTTTGATGTTGTTATACCAGTAGTGGTGAAATTCTAATACGACAGCCTCCTGCCGTGGCGGACTTCTCCCAAGTTTTGGCCTTCTACTTAGTTCGAACTTGACAGAGTTTTTTTTTTTTTTTCAAAAATTTCCATCAGTTAAAAAGCAACCTTTCCTATTTATTTTATTCCCTAAAGGGAAGATATAAAAAGTCCGTCGTCGCAGGGGTTGTATAGCTTAAAGCATTATCTGTCCCACGTAAGAGTCTTTTACAACTAAGAAATCTTTATACGAATGTTAAAACAGTGATGCAAATGGTCCCGAATAGCTTTTGGCGCATTCAATGTTCATTAACTTTATGAATAACCCAAAATGCAAATACCAATCGATTATAGATAGGACAAGACAGTCACAGGTATTCAAATATTTATAGTTAAAATGCATTTACAATAAGCATAGCGTTTACAATGTTAAATAAAATATGCCAGAAGTTATTCTTTGTGTAACGGAGATATTTTCAAATTTAGAATCCTCCCTCTAAACCCCATCCCCACTGGGTCCGATTTCAAGTTAACGAAAAAAATATATATATAATTTTGAACGGACCTATTTTTCGTTCCATCTCCTCCTGTGGTAGGATCCTCCAACATTTGAAGAAGGATGTTACAATCGCGTAATGAGAACGAAACGGTAGCTGATTTCTCCTTAAATAGCAATCTGCTAAAAAATGAATATATTGTGTGTTAACTTAGTATGTGGGAAATCTGCTTTTTTTTAAAATTTTCATGTGATGGAGGACCTTTTCCATTTTTCTCCTTCTACTTGGTTACGATTGGAACCAAGTTTCAATAAAGATTTTGGACAAAATTCACCTGTCTTAAGCTACATCTTTTAGCTGATTTCCCTAAAGGGAGATATAAAAATTATTTATTCATTCCTCTTTTTGGCTGCTACAATTATTCGATATAAATCAAATGTATGTTGGTGCATTCTGACCACAGAGACTTTCATAGGATTTTCTTAGAAACGGGTATAAGATGAAGCCATTTGTAATAAGTGAGCCTGCTAACCTATTTTGTTGAGGAGGGAGCAATTCAAGAATGTACTAGAAAGCTTGAGCCGTCTGTGTTGCATTGCAAAAAAACTTAAGGCACATTCCTAAAATTACTCATTTAACGTTTCTCGGAAAGCTTTCACCTGGATTACCCAAATCTTTATTCCATTGCCACATCTAATTACCCATAAATTCTAGAATTTTATATACGTATTTACACCTTCAGTTGAAAGAGTGGTGACATCCAAATATCTGGATGTGTTAGCAAGATTTCCCTTAGGGAAACAACCAAGCTATTGAGGTTTATTCACTTCCATCAGTTGAAAACTGAACCTTTCCTATTTATTTTATTCCTTTTATATGTTTCCGCATTTTGTACAGCTTTCACAGTAGATTCTGTCGAAAATTGAGGTCCTTTTAACTAAAACTGTAAATATGATATCTATTTTATGATGCATAATTATATGTCCCATATATCATTAATATATGAATATCCCCCCCACTCACTACAATCCATTATATATATATATATTTCAGTTGAAAATGCATTTACCGCCTCTAAGCGGTGTAATTTTATGTTTAAGTTACCACGGAACTCAATTAGAAGGAATTTAAAGAACCTATAACCCCGTCATTCTCAAGTTAGAAAGACAGGATTTCCATTGGCTGTTTTTTCAAAAAATCGGACCAGTAAAAGGATGTACAACGGGGGGGGGGAGGTGGGGGGTTTAAGAGGGGAGGAGGATTTTTAAAATAGCACACGAAATAATATATGTTACCTTACGTTGCGAAAATAAAAATGTTCATGTCTCGTATCGGGAGGTTTATGGGATCTTATTGCATGAATTTTACGACGTTTTCACTAGTTTGTCTGGGGACAAAGCTATCTGAAGGCTTATATACATTTATTTTCTCTTCAGGTTGTACTCATGTGCGCTTTACGATAAAAATATTTGCAAAATTTCCATCCCACCTACCTAGGGAGTGACGATATTATAAACAAATAAATAGGTGAGTTTCCCGCCAGCAGTCGCAACTTAGTTTAATCGGCCGTAACTCACTGTTGGGAGGACCCAAACTCTCGTAAAAAAATGATTACCAATTTTCTTTATTGCCCCCCCCCCCCCTATAACTTCAGGTGGATAAATCTTGCTTAGTTTACGCATTTGCCCTCCTTGAATTTAATTCGATAGATATCTGGACTTTTTAGTTTTCAGCCTTCAGTAAAGTTCCACTCCTACTCATGTCATATAGCTGTCGTATCATGAACCATTTTATTCTAAGCTTAAATACCAAATATTGTTTTCAAGGTCCCTTTACTATGCGAAGACGTTGTGTCATGACCTCATCAAGGATTTTTACGCTATATCGAAAACGTTTATTTGATCTATTCTATACTCGATATTTAACCATGTCAGTCAACACTAAAGGTCATATTTGTTTTTGGCTGAATTCGGGCCTGGAATAGTGGGGGCTTAGAGGAGGGGATGGATTCAAAAATTCAAAATATCTCGTTATTAAGAGTCGTATCGTAAACTGTGGTAGAATCATCTTATTAAACTATTGATTGTAACTCAATTATTAACTGAGTTATGTGCACTTTCTTGTTTTCAGCTTTTATTAACCCCTACCCTTCCAACAGATAGAAATGTGCTTAATTTATGCAGCCCCTGCGTGACGGACTTTTCCAACAAGGGTTGTTTGACATATTTGTTATTTAGTGAGTTATTCATTAATTAATTTTATTAATTTACCGATGCTGGAATCGATCCCATGACACTTTCGTACCGATAGAATTAACAGCAACGTCTTACCTTTCAGGGCTAGCATGCCTAGCTACTTCTTATTAGCCGATTGAAATGGTTACAGGCTAATGTTAAAATATAAACATAAATTCTTTAAGATTACAGTAAGTTTAAAAAAAAATAATAGTATAATTACCACGCCTATTAAGTTAAGGCCCTACTTCTAACTTGTTATATCCACCCACTTCAAACGGAATATAATAATATTCATTTGAGTTATAGAATAAATATCAACGATTTTAAAGATTACTTCTCGGCTGTTTCAAATAACGTGCTTAGAATGATTTCACATAAAGACAAACAAAAAAAAAAAGTTTTCCCCTAATCATGGGACGAAGTGTAGCAGAGATATGCATCTAAAAGAGACACTTTCCTACCATCTAAAATTACATCTAACCCTTATTCTTGACCAGGATTCATGACAATTAACCGGACCGGACTTCCGCTTGACGGCCCTCGCTTCTATTTTTGTGGAGGCCTGGCGTTTCCGGGTGTCATGAACGTCAAGAA
Source organism: Riptortus pedestris (assembly GCA_019009955.1). Lineage (NCBI taxonomy): Eukaryota > Metazoa > Arthropoda > Insecta > Hemiptera > Alydidae > Riptortus > Riptortus pedestris. The sequence continues at coordinate 38,630,051 of CM032229.1, read as the reverse complement.
CATGACGTGACTTTGGATGAGTATCATGCACGTTTGCCCCCCAATGAGTTGATGAGACAAAAAAAAGTGTTTCCACGGGAATCCTATATGTTAGACTGATCGAGTCGACTAGAGTATGACAAAAAAAAATAGAAATAATCTAAAAGTTGAGTTGCTCCAGTTGTTAGAATCAAAATAAATTTGGTACCATATCAAAATCAAAATCTCTGAACCTACGACATATCTATAAATAATAACATTAACATTGCGGACTACAAACTAGTCGGGATGGTCGTCCTACAACTAGCCAACCTACTCAAACTACTAAAAAAGAACACAGAAAGTTTCTGTTCGTCTCGATATGCTGCGCATCAAATGAAACTGGCGTTTTTCTAATTCAATTATGACCAGGATCTCTATTCTATAGGTATATATCAAATATTTTAATACTTTTTCTAACTACTAACTGATAGGTTTTCAATTTAACTTATTGAAGTAATATAACCTCCTAAGGAAATTAAATATCATAGACTCAACAGCCCGAGAAGATCTTGATATCTATCTATCTTGATGTAGATTCCTCAGGAAGTTGGTAGGAAACATTCTTCAAATGAATTCACTCCTTCTATTGTCTACTACACTATTCACTTTGAAAATGGTCGAAGATGAAACGAATAAAGTTTATCCTTTGTAACTAGATTATAAAGAAAATGCACGCAGGGGCCTGCGTAAAAAACTAAGCAGATTAGAGGCTGATTAGAGAAATCTCTTTACGAGAGCCGAACATCTATGGCCGAACTAGCTTTTGGCAGGCAGGAACGTTCCTTATCGTGTCCCACATTAATAAAAATGACATATCTCCATTGATAGATAATAAATGATATAGCAATATTTATAGTAAAATTTAATTTGCAATAAGATTCTGTTCTCTTTTTCTGATCCCTCAGGACGTAGATATTTCGAATTTTCAAAACCTCCCCTCTACCCCCCCCCCCCTCCCCCTGGGGCCGATTTCAAGCCGTTAACGAACTTAATCTTTATTATGAATACATAAAAATGACTAATTATCGAGTCTTACTGAAGTTATTATTATTTATTATGAGCGTCCACTATATATTAATATATATATACTATATATATATATAGGCTAAATATATATATATATATCTAGAGGTTTTTGAACCACCCTTTTTTCATCTCCCAGGGCAGTGGGATTTTATGGACATTTGAAGAGAATTTGAAAATCGCGTTCATGAGTGCAAAACTAAATAGTCTGATTTCCTTTTGCCAGCAAGAATCGATTATCTCGCCACTCTAGGTTTTGTAATTGACACACTGAGCTATACGTCGTCAATCTTTCTCTTTTTCTCCCTCAGTAACAACCCCTTACTACATCAGTAACAAGAATATGAGTATGGATACTAAAAAATACGTATTCTGGAGTGATCGTTTGGAGTACCTTGCTTTATGGTAGCAAGAATTCGGAACAAGAATAAAATCGAAAAAAAATTCGATTTGGAGTTGAATCACTATATCAAATTACACAAAAAAAAATCAAACATGAATCCAAAGTGAGCTTAGTGTAAGTAGAAGTCTAAAACATGATGACAGGGAGGCTAGAATGTATTGGGCACATCTTAGTGTACAATGATTTTATTTCCATAGTGTTTTAAGATTATGTAGTTCTATTTAGCATAAAAAGGTACGCAAATGTTGAAATTAGAAGTCGACCCATGGATTTTGATAATTATAAATGCTTTAAAGGTTTATGGATCCTTTTACACAATTCATTTGTGTATAATCTCTTGAATTCATCCAAGAGGATTTTAGGATTAAGTGTTTGATTTCTTCAATGAAATCCTATGCCACTGTTATCTTTTATAATGCCTGTATACTAGCCAAGCTAAAGAAAACGTAAACATCGGAAATCTTTATTCTTACGAATAGTTCTTTTATCTTCAGGAAAATTGTGTGAAATCGCTCAGAAACTTCACAATTAAATACTTAACTCCATCCAGCATGGAAGAAGCAGCAATGGCGCTGTCTAAGAGTCTGAGAATAAAAACAGCGCAGGTCATTTGAAAATTTCTAGTTTTCGAAAAATTCTTAAAATTCCGTTCTTATGAGACAGATCGAAAAATTTTAACCAACCTTGTTATACATTTCCTACAATTATTGTTATTTGCATCTGTTCTCTTAGTGGAATATGAATATGAGAAATATGTATATTTTCAGTTTTCTGCAACCCTGACTTCTTTCCCTTCGAGCACCTGATCCATTGGACATCTCAGTTTCAGCTAAAAGTTAATGTCCTCTTTACATAGTTTTCTTATTAAAGGAAACCGGCGCGAGATCTTTAGTGTCCAGGCACTTGGGAAATCTGCTAAGTTCATACAGATTTTCGCAATTTTCGTTTGATCGTTACCAAACTCGATATTTAAACGTTTTATGCAAAAATAAAGATCAAGTTCGTTAATTGCTGAAATAGGGGGGGTTTAGAGGGGAGGATTTTTGAAAATTCGAAAAATCTCCGTTACTATACGTCAGATCGAAAACTAATATAGAAGCAATCTTATTGAAAATTAAAATTACTATAAATAATGTTATATACATTTATTCTGTATCTTGAATATTAACAGAGATATTTGCATTTAGTCGTGAGTTTCCGTCAAGATTCGAGCCCTTCCCATAACTGTTTGACTCTCTATTCTGAAATTTCTCTATTGTAAAACTTCACGTGGGAAATCTGCTTAGTTTACGCAGCCCAGCTATTGAGGCTGTGCTCATGACACGATTTTCGAAAACTTTCCTCAAATGTCCATCCGCGCTACCTATTAGATGGACAATCAAGTTTGTTAATGGATAATATCGGAATGGGAGAGGACAGGTTTAATGGGTGAAATTTCGAAAATTCAAAATATCTTCGTTAGTAAAAAAAATAAAAAAAAAAAAAAAAAAAAAAAAAGGAGAAAAAAAACACAGGACCAATCTTATTGTACATATAATTACCTATTGGCATATAAATATTTTCCCAAGCATAACTATTAAAATATTTGCATTTTTTTAGTTTTCAGCCTTCAGTAAACCCCCACTCCTAGTCATGTCATATTAACAATAAACTGCTATATCATGAAATTATTCTATATGTAAATACTAAATATTGTTTTAATTGAACATATAACGTGTGAGGTATATACAAATACGTTGTGCGATGATGATTTTATGTCCTTAACTCGTAAATGTCTTTATCATCTATACTATACTCAATATTTTAACATATCAGTCAACACTAAAGATGATATCTGTTATTGGCTAAAATCGGACCTGGAATAGTGGGAGTTGTGAGGGTGGAGAGATTCGAAAATTCATAACTCCGATATTATAAGTCAAATCGTATAATGTCATAGAATCTATCTTGTTAAACTGTTTATGTTCTACAATTGTAGTTCTGTGCATTTTTTCGTAACTCAAGTATTAAGCGAGTTATTCGTACTTTTTTGTTTTCAGGCTTAAGAACCCCAGCCCACACCGGCAACTTCTACTCATTGGTTTTTTGCATAGAAATAGAGAATTTGTGGTGAGATGAGATCTATACCCGCACGTGGGAAATTTGCTTTGTTTACGCAGCTCTTGCCCGACGGACTTCTTTTTCGTCTGAGCTGGATTCCTGACCAGGAAGTCTAATCTCGGGAGGAAGGGTTTGTGGGGAGAGGATCTCGTGAAAATGGCCGGGGCCTAGGTATTTGGAGTGTATCAGGAGCTAGGCTATACACAGGCTGGCATGCTATGATTGAAGATATTAGGTAGGTGGTGAGAGTGAGAGTAGGCTTGAGGTGTTTACCAGAGAACTGGGTCAGGGAGGGGAACGGCTCTAGTCCTGTATTGATTACCCCCTCCACTGCCCTACATACCTCCCCTCCATCCCTCCCTCTCTCTCGTCCGTCTGCCTCTCTCGCTCCCTCCTTTCCTCTCCAGCCTAAAATGATATTTCATCTGATATTTTATTATTAAGGGTAATATTTCACCCCATCTATTCGTCGACTTGATTCAGCTTTTTATCACTTAGGTCTTAGGGTCAATCTGTTGAGTTTCGACTGAGGAACTCATTGATTCCTTTATTATGTTACTAGGGGCCCCACGTCCGGATAATAAAAGTCGTGCGTGCTAGCCTGAACCCCCTCCCCTTCTCGAAACAAAAATAAGTAATACAATTCTTTAATGATCCTCAGCCCACCTGTTAGTTAAATACTATTAGAAAGTGATGATTTGGGGCTTAAGGTATAGCCCTGTGGGCTAAGGCATATGTCTTAATGGACTTAATAACGTAGAGTCAGTCTAGGCCGAAATGTCCGTTAACGTATAATACCCATGATTGATTCTGGAAGTCTCACGGGTTGGATTCCCACCAACGTGATAAGGAATTTTAAAGTGGCGAACAGTATAAATAAAATTCCAAGTCAACCAAAGACTTAAGTTGATTAGAAGCTACTAGATTACCACCCCCGTCACGCAGGGGCTGCAATAACGAATCAGATTTCCAGTTTTCACGCATTTGCATTTATCACAAAACGTAAAAGTTCAATGAGAATAATAATAATATAGGCATCAAATAAAGTGTAATAACAGTTTATTATTAATATGACTTGAGTAGAAGTGGGGGTTTACTGGATGCCGAAAACTCGAAAACAAAATGCAAATAACTCGGTTAACAATAGAGATAATGAAAAAATGTACATACCAACATTTATAGAACATTACATTTTCAATAAGATTGACTCTATACAATTTTTCGATCAGTCAAATAATAACGGAGATATTTCGAGTTTTCGAAATTCCCCCTTTAAACGCCTCACCCTCCAGTCCTATTCCAGCCATGATCTTTAGTTGTACATGAAACGTTTAGATATCCAGTTTTGGTAAGAAACAAACAAAAAGTACGACCGCTAAACAGACAAATATATATATATATATATATATATATATATATATATATATATATATATATATAAAAAATTTAAACTCTGTCTGTGGTTTGGTTTTTTTCGCGAAATTTCTCGATAACTTTTCGTTTCACATGTCATAGACACGATATCTGCGATTTGTTTCTTTCGTGAATGTTTGTTCGTATGATTGTTTGTTTGTTTGTTACCTTTACACGCATAAACGGCTGAACCGAATTTTATGAAACTTGGTATGCATATTACTACTAACCCAACTTAGACTTTAGGCTATATTAATATCCTCTGAGACGAACAGGAGTGGGGGTTATAAGGGAAGCTTGAAATTAATAATAGCGATATTTCAATTCCTATTGGTTTTTCGACAAATATAAACATAACAAAAGTTGTTTATTTTGTTATTTAGAGTAACGTTTGTTATATACACTTTTTTCGTATACCGAATTATAAACGAGATACACGCAAAAACCTATAACGAATGTGAACAATTTTATTTGAGACGAAAGACCCAACCGAAATGAATAAAACTCGGTATGTGTATTAGCACTAACACTTGCATTATAATAAGCCATACTAACATTTCTAGGTACGGGAAGGAGTGGGGATTGTAAGGGAGGCCTGAATTTAAAATAGTGGTATTTAGTTTTCTATTAGTTTTTCGGCAAATATGAACCTAACAAAAGCTGATTATTTTGTTATTTAGAGCAACTTTTGTGATATTCATTTTTGACTTTTAACGAACGAGTACAGGAGGCGCCATCATTGGTTTCAAGCTTGTGTAAAATTGTTCTGGGTAGTTTCATTTCTTTTGAGATTCCGTGTGAACGTCGGTATTCAGTCGTGGCAGTTATCGTTCATTTCTGGCCGATCGTTGAGTCTTAACGTATTCTATGCGCGAGGGCACGATTTTCCTGCCTGTGGAAAGTTGTAATATCGGACTCTCCGACAAATTTGACAATTTTACATATACAACTCACAACTTCATATGACAGAAATCAAAGTATTATTATGAATTAATATATAATATTTAAATAATATGTAAATGACCTAGTCGAATTTTTTAGCAGATAATCTTCAGTAGACAATGTCCTTAATAATCTGATTACTTTCAGTTACGTCACATTATCATCTTCAGAGCTATATTAATATTGTCAAGCACAGTGGTGGCTCGTAGCTAAAATTAGTGGGGGTGCTGCTTCAGAAAATTTATAGCCTTTGTTTTAAAATGGTGTAAAAGGAAACAAACATATATAAAAAGAAAATTTATTCAGAAACTTGATAAAATCCTAAAAGTACTATAACCTAAATTGTTAAAGTTCAAGTTTAATCTATTCATTTGAAAATGAAATCCCTTCTTCTTGTTTTAATTTGCGCGAAAAGATCAATAATTTTCTCCTTTAATTCTGGATGAGAACTGGGGAAATCATCACGCGAGGGTTGGCACTGCGGGAACGACAGCGCTCTCTCCCTTGCAGCTGGAGCTTCCTGGTTGACAACAATCAAACACCTCGCCGCTTGAACTGTCAAGCGCACAGTTCCATACAAAGATTTTTGTATATTTATCATAAACTGGGGGATGGTTACTGCATTAAGCTTAAGGATTATATCTATATATATATATAAAATTGTAACCTCTGTCTGTATATTCATTTTTTTCTCGAAATTTCACGAGAACTTTTCGTTTCACATGTCTTAGGCACCATAACTGCATTTTGTTCCTTTCGTGTCTGTTTGTTTGTTACATTTTCACGCATAAACGGCTGAACCGAATTTTATGTAACTTGGTATGTATATTACTACTAGCCCAACTAAGACTTTAGGCTATATTAATATTCTCTAAGACAAACAAGAGTGGGTGCCTGAAATTAAAAATGGCGATATTTCGTTTCCTGTTGGTTTTTCGACAAATATGCACACAACAAAAGTTATTTATTTTGTTATTTAGAGTAACTTTTGTTATATACACTTTCGCCGTATACCGAAGTATAAATGAGTTATACGCTAAAATCTATAGCGGAAGTGAACAATTTTATTTGGGACAATAGACCCAACCGAAATAAATAAAACTCGGTATGTGTATTAGCACTAACGCTTTCATTATAACAAACCATATCAACATTTCTAGGCACGGGCAGGAGTGGGGGTTATAAGGAATGCCTGAAATTAATAATAGCGGTATTTCGTTTCCTATTGGTTTTTCGGCAATTATGAACATGACGATAAACAAGAACATTTCAATTGTATGAAGCATTTTAAAAACAAGTAGCTGTTTAATTAGGACAATATTATATTACTCCCCCCCCCCTTTCCTCTGTCTTTCACTGGAACATTAATTAATCGGAAGTAAGTAATTTCATCCTTTAATGTGTTTAAAACATCAATTAATTCACAAAAAACGAAAGTATTTAAACATACATAATTAGAATTGAAAATAGAATCTGAATATAAGGTAATGTTAGCGGAATTGAGAGTTAGCCGTTATTCATGTTCTGTTGGTTAACATGGAGCGTTAGGTAATGTTTGGAAGACCTTACTGTACTCTAGAACCTTTCTCACTCCCTCTTTCTTTCCTCAGTTGTTTTACACACTTTTTCGTATACCGTATTATAAACGAGATATACGCTAAAACCTATAGCGGAAGTGAACAATTTTATTTGGACAAAAGACCCAGCCAAAATAAATAAAACTCGGTATGTGTATTAGCACTAACTCTTTCCTTATAATAAGCCATACTAACATTTCTAGGGACGGGCAGGAGTGGGGGTTGTAAGGGAGGCCTGAAATTAATAATGGTGATATTTCGTTTCACCACAATTTTGTGCTTAATAACTGAGATCTATGCATAATGCACAGGAGACGGGAAATATGACAATTTGGAGGACAGTGAAGACTTAATAAAAAAATTAATTTTATTATTAACTATTGCCAATAACTGGTGTTAATCCTAAATAGTCGGACGGGTAAAGGTGAAAATATTGTGCAAACTAAAGCCTTGCCAAAAAAATACCATCACCATTCAGCCTCAAATGAATTCCGAGCGAAGCGGGTATCTGAGCTAGTATTATACAAGTATAAAGAAAGAATTAAAGAAAAAAGGCTCATTATATTAAATGTTATAGATAATATCAAGAGGAAATTGGGGGTGATGCAGTTCCACAGTGCGTATACGCGAGCCACCACTGGTCATGCATGTATATTGTGTAGTTTGTGCTAGCTCTGAAGATGAAGATATGGAATCGTTAAAAGCGCTAAGCTTTGAATCACTATAGCTTTTTACCTTCTGATGAAGTTGTCCTTCATATCCAGCCACCTAAGGCGATGACCCATTTTTCTCAAAGCTGGACGGTGGAAGGCATATATCAAGAGGAAAACTCAAACGGAGGCCTTGCTTCCCCGCATCAGCGACAGACCGCGTTCACAGCAAGAGCTCCTTCGTCAGCGCCCCATCACCACACAAATAATATAAGAAATACTCATGTCGTCAACAAATATAACGTTATGTGTGTATATTGAATTTAGACCATGGCGTTTCAGTTACTGATGTTGTCTTTCTTCAAATGTCCATCGATCCTAACCTGATAAAGAAAATGAGGTCCCCACTCCTACTCATGTCATAGTAACAATAAGCTGTTATATTTTGAAACACTTCATTTGAGGCCTAAATACCAAATATTGTTCTCACTGAACTTTTACGTTTTGAGAAAATGCCAATGCGTGTTGCAAGTGGGAAATCTGCTTATCTCCCCAGCGTGACTTTTTAGCAGATTTCCCTTAAAGGAAATCAGCTATTGAGGTTGTACTCATGATGCGATTTTCGAAATTTTTCTTATAATGTCCATCGATCCTACCCAGGAGATGACGAAAATGAGGTCCGTTCAAAACTGTGTATATATATATTTATATATATATATATATATATATATATATATATATATATATATATATATATATGTCTGTTACCGCTCTAGCGGTCGCAATTATTGTTTAATCGTTACCAAACTCGATATTTAGTCGTTTTATGTAAAAAGTAAGATCAAGTTCGTTAACGGCTGAAATCGGTCCAGGGGGAGGGGTAGGGGGTTTAGAGAGGAGGATTTTCGAAAATTCGAAATATCTCCGTTACTATAGGTCGGATCGAAAACTTGTATAGAACTAATCTTATTGTACATTAAATGTACTATAAATATTGTTATATACATTAATTCACTATCGTGAATATTAACCGAGATATTAGCATTTTTCAGTTTTCAGCCACCAGCAAACCGCCACTTCTACTCATGTTACATAAACAATACTCTGCTACATAATAAATCACATTATTCGAAGTTTAAATACCAAAAATTGTATTCAAGAGACCTTTATTATACGAGATACATGCAAATATGTCCTGGAGAACCCCCCCCCCCGTCTTAAGGTTTTCGACTACTAAAATTTGATTGATAGGGATAACAATTATTCTGACTCATTATTAATTACATTACTCGATATAGTAAATAGTTCTCAATAAAATTAATGTTATTTTCTGATATATTTCAGTAATAGTTTTTCTTTCTGGTGTGAAGCGGGCAGACCTGTTTGTTTACGTTTCTAACCTAACGCTTCCTGTCGGCAAGTTATTGAAATTGGATGAACCATTTCTTATTTCCGTTTGTATTTATTCACGGTGGTGTTGTGTTACCAGTATGCAGATTTATCTATTACTAAACTTCACGAGGGAAATCTGCTTAGTTTACGCAGCCCCTGCGTGACGGACTTTTTTATCTTGTAGCAGCCAAACGTAGCCCGTGCTTACAGCTGAGGGAAGGTTACGCCCCACTGATCAGTGTCACCAGCAGTGATGTTAAATAATTAAATCTACTATTTTTGTTTACGGGCAACACTGGGGTAACCACGGAATTACCTTTTAAGTTTCCTACTATCCTAGACTCTCTAACACCGTGATTGTGAGTAGTGGCAAGAGTGGTGATAAAGTGTGGCGGACACTTTTTTAGTTTTTTTTTTTTTTTTTCCTCTTAATTTATTCATTATTTCATCAAACAAGTTATTATATTTATGTATTTTTTATTCGAGGCAATTTTAGAGTTATTTTAGACATCGGTTCTGTTTATAACGTCGTATTTAAGTTTCTCCCCTTGTATGCTTTATTGTTATTAACAATAGGCTTCATGTTCTTTTTATGTCTTTTTATTACATAGACAAAAATTGTTTATCCTGTTGATTTTTTTACAAATTTTGTACATTAAGAAAAGTCCGTCACGCAGGGGCTGCGAAAACTAAGCAGATTTCCCACGTGAAGTTTTACTATCATCCGTTAACCGTTATCCCCTGATTTCTTAAAAATGCAAATATCTCGGTTAATATTCAAGATAGAGAATAAATGTACATAACAATATTTATAGTACATTTAATTTTCAATAAGATTGATTCTATACAATTTTTCGATCCGACGCATAGTAACGGCAATATTTCCAATTTTAGAAAATCCTCCCCTCTAAACTCCCCTTCCACTTGTCCGATTTCAGCCATTAACGAACTTGATCTTTCTTTTTACATAAAACGACTAAATATCGAGTTTGGTATCGATCAAACAAAAATTGCGTCCGCTAGAGTGGTAACAGACAAATATATATATATATATATATATATATATATATATATATATATCTATATATATATATATATACATACAGTTTTGAACGGACCATTTTTCGTCATCTACTAGGTAGGGTGGATGGACATTTGAAGAAAAATTTCGAAAATTCCTCAAGGGAAATCTGCTACAAATTGTACCTTATTCCATATTCTTGTTGACGTGATGAGTATTTCTTGTATTGTTTGTGTGTTGACAGGGCACTGATGATGGATCTCTCCCTGTCAAAGTGCCCTGTCGCCGATTAATATATTTTTTATGGAAGATTGGCTTACTTCTGTGTTTTCTTCTTAGCTAATGATATTCGAATTTTCATTTAATTCAAGACTCATGAATGTAAGCCTTTGAAAATCTTTTAAGAAAAAGTCCGTCGCGCAGGGGCTGCGTAAACTAAGCAGATTTCCCACGTGAAGTTTTACAATAGAGAAATCTGCCTAATAACAGCTGTAGTAGTAAGTAACCTCTAAACCTATTCACGAAGGACTAATAGTTACAGAAACGGCCGCCAGAGCTCTCGGCGGAAAGGCCGAACATAGCCGACCACACGCAGAATACAAATGCAAATATCTCAGTCAATATTCAAGATACAGAATAAATGTATAGAACAATATTTATAGTAAATTGAATTTGCAATAAGATTTATTCTATACAATTTTTAGATCTGACGCATAATAACGGAGATATTTGGACTTTTCGAAATTCTTCCCACTAAACCCCCACCCCTCTCACTGGTTCGATTATACTTAACTATTAGCGAACTAGATCTTTCTTTTTACATAAAATTACTAAATATTGAGTTTGGTAACGATTAGACAAAAGTTGCGACCGCTAGAGCGTTAACAGACAAATATATATACAGTTTTGAACGATTTCCCCTTAAGGGAAATCTGCTAAAAGGTGTAATACTTCCAGAGCGAATATGTGGAATGAACGTCAAATGAAGAACCTCCTCTGGGGGGGGGGGGCTATAATGAGAAGACTTGCTGTTTACGGAAGAGGCTCTTATAAACTTCAGCCCTTAGAAACTTCACCAGATATAAGTTGTTTACGTCAAGTAGTAATAAATCAACAAACCGTGATAATATCTCTTCTGACTTGCTGGGTTTATCAGGTAGTCTGAGAAATTTGGGCTAATGGAAATAGTGTGTCAGGACGATGCTGCGTAAACTTAACAGATTTCCCACGTGTGCCACGTATTTGCACTTATCTCAAAAAGTAAAAGTTCAATGAGAATAATATTTGGTATTTATGATTCAAATAATGTGCTTCTTGCATTTGCTGAAGGCCGTAAAATGTGAATATCTCGATTAATAATAAAGCTAGTGAAAAATGTACATAACAACATTTATAGAACATTACATTTTCAATAAATTGTCTCCAAACAATGGTTTGATCCAACGCATAATAATAGTGATACATATTAAGAATATTCGAAATTCCTCCCCTCTAAACCCCGACTCCCTCACGTGGGATTTCAGCCGTTAACGAACTAGATCTTTCTTATATATAAAAGAATTAAATATTGAGTATGATAACAATCCCCAAAAAAAGTCCGTCATGCAGCGGCTGCGTAAACTAAGCAGATTTCACACGAGTTGGTATAATATACTTGTGATCTCATCTCACCACGTATTCTCAATTTATGTATTTAAAAAACCGATTAGTAGAAGTCTGGTTACTGAAGGCAGAAAGAACATAGTACAAACAACTCGATTAATTCTTGAGTGAGCAAAAAATGCAGAGGATCAAAAGTTTAATAAGATTAGTACTATAACATTTTATAATCCCCATAATAACGGAGATATTTTGAATTTTTAGGAATCCCCTCTCTAAACCACCATTACTCCATGTCAAATTTCAGCCGATAAGAAATATGATCTATAGTGTTGATGGAAACGGCTAAGTATAGAGTATGGTATAGATCAAGTAAACGTTTTGGAGTAAATAACGAAAATTTCCCCTATGGGAAATCTGCTAAAATGCTCGCACAATGCAGAGGCGTGGTAATTCATAAGAAGAAGTCATAAATAAAAATGCAAAAATCACACATTATCATGCTGGAAGCCCTTCCCTCCTCAGTTTTTACGTCACTGACTCTTTGTGGTTGATGGAGAGAGATGGAAGGATACTGGGAGTACCAGAGCTATTTCGTCCTAGACGTTCGGCATCAGATCATCTCTTCTCTATGATGCAAGCGTTACAAAAACGTCCACACGCAGGGGCTGCGTAAACTAAGCAGATTTCCCACGTGAAGTTTTACAATAGAGGAATCTGCCTAATAACAACTGTAGTAGTAAGAAACCTCTAAACCTATTCACGAGGGACGAATAGTTACGAAAACGGCCGCCAGAGCTCACGGCGGAAAGTCCGAGCATAGACTGCTGCCGAGCACACGCAGAATACAAATGCAAATATCTCAGTTAATATTCAAGATACAGAATAAATGTAAAGAACAATATTTATAGTAAATTTAATTTGCAATAAGATTGATTCTGTAATCTTTTCCGATCCGACGTATAATGACGGAGATATTTCGAATTTTCGAAGAAAAAAAACCCTCTAAATCCCCCCCTCCCACTGGTCCCATTTCAGCCGTTAACGAGCTTGATCTTTCATTTTACATAAAACAACTAAATATCGAGTTTGGTAACGATCAAACAAAAATTGCGACCGCTAGAGCGGTAACAGACAAATATATATATATATATATATATATATATATATATATATATATATATATATATATCCTATATACAGTTTGGAACGGACCTCATTTTCGTCATCTACTAGGTAGGATCGATGGACATTTGAAGAAAAATCTTGAAAATTCCGTCATGAGTACAACCTCAATAGCTGATTTCCCTTAGGGGAAATCTGCTAAAACATACGAGCATAATATTTATCTTCATTAAAGATTAAAATAATTTTTTATTTGACAAAGTTGTATTAAAAAAGTTTTCTTTTTCATTCTTATCAGTAACCACCAACCAGGTAAGGTACCTAAATAATCTTGATTATAGAAATTCTGTTTTCAGGCGAATAAAGTAATACGGTGTAGGTTTGCCAAGACTTAATATTGATTTATAAATATATATGTTACTTGTCCTTTATTCTCAGAGCATATATTTCACCATTAGTGGTTTTTAATGTGTTCTGGACTGCTGCTATTGCCAGTTTTGATTTTGCAATTGCACTTTGCTTTATTAATTAATGGTCCCTTACTTGAGAACACGATATACAAATTCTTTCTTTAATAGTTTCTAACCTCTGGTTTCTGTTGGTCTATTGTGGCTGAGATTTTGTTCGAACTATGCCTGAATATGTTTATTTCAATTTTTTTTTCGTAGTAATATTTGACACTATTTTCTCTAATATATGTTCTAATGACAATGAGTTTTCTCTGGAGGTCTATAGGCGTGTCAGTTAGCAGGGCTACAATGTCAATAAACCTTTTCCTGTCCGATATGTACAATCAATAAACCTTTTCAAAAACCTTTTCCTGCCCGATATGTACAATCAATAAACCTTTTCAAAAACCTTTTCCTGCCCGATATGTACAATCAATAAACCTTTTCAAAAACCTTTTCCTGTCCGATATGTACAATCAATAAACCTTTTCCTGTCCGATATGTACAATCAATAAACCTTTTCCTGTCCGATATGTACAATCAATAAACCTTTTCAAATACCTTTTCCTGTTCGAGATGTACAATGGAATGAGAAATAGGCATTGTGAATCTCCTTTTAGGGCTCCTTTGGTACGTTTTTTCTGTTGTCTTTACTTTGGCAGTTGGTCTTCTTTAAAAAAGCAATCAAATTCATACCTAATATTTGCCACTAATGCCATTTTCATTTGTTTTCCTCAGAGGTAGGAGTAGCTAACAGAGGCTAAGGCTTGCTTAAAGTCTACATTCACAGTAGAAAAGTCCGCCACGCAGGGGCTGCGTAAACTAAGCAGATTTTCCACGTGAAGTTTTACAGTAGATAAATCTGCCCAATAACAACTGTAGTAGTAAGGGATCTCTAAACCTATTCCCGAGGGACGAACAGTTACGGAAACGGCCGCCACACTCTCGACGGAAGGTCCCAAACATAGCCGACTCTTGCCGACCACACGCAGAATACAAATGCAATTATCTTGGTTAATATTCAAGATAGAGAATAAATGTATAGAACAATATTTATAGTACATTTAATTTGCAATAAGATTCATTATATACAATTTTTCAATCCGAAGCATAATAACGGAGATATTTTGAATTTGATATCCAGCCTGATTTCCCGGGAGTATGCTCTTTGTTTCTGCCCAATACACAATACTCACTCTTATCATGGAAGTGATAAGCTTGAGCGTTAATTGTGTTCAGGAATGCTATAGATCCATTGTTCTATGGGCATAATTCTATTCCCATTTACTGGATTCTATTCAATATTATCCTCAACTAGTCAAAATACATACTTCTTAAACCGGATTGCTAAATATGAGTAGTTCATACAATCGGGAAGTCTCTTAGAACGTTGCAGTTTCTCCGGAAGCATTATTGTTGCAGTTTTTCATTATAATCTTCTTCAGTTGTTATTGTGGATTCCAGAAGGTGAAAAATTTGTTCATTTGCGCAACTTATGTGTTGTTGGACCACAGGACGAAACAGCAGATTTGATGTTTTTGTTTGTGATAGATTCTCCTTCATTTCATTAAAAAAAAAAATCCAATTGTTCTCTTACATATTATTTTTTCTGTCACGTATTCCTGAAGCAGTGAGGGTGAGATGAATTTTGTTTCTATTTTTTACATGAATTTTGGAACACATGCTTACTTTCCTTGCATTAATGGTTGAACCATTTATTTCTTCTTGATGCTAATTTATAGGCTCTATAGTAATATGTAGGTCGCGATTCGTTACTGCTGTTTTAATAACAAGTTGTCTGTAAGTTACAATAATTCAGATATTTGACAATGTCTGTCTTCTCCTTCAATAGAACTCAACTAGAAAATGCACTGTTATAAATGCTTAAACTTAATGAACTGAATTTCGTTACCGATTTATTAACACCTTTATCTTCTCCAAAAAGCAAGATAAAGCTATAACTTGCAACAGAAATGATCAGATATTTGAGTCTTTAAGGTATTAGCCCTTACTACAACAGTTAATCTAGCATACGTCTACAACCGATTTGCTATTGTATGTAATATAAATAACTTGCGCAAGGTTTTCATTGAAACTTCCATCATAGATGTAATCTAAACCCGATTCATATATTACTTCAGGAAATAATTTACCTCTCTAAGTCGGAGAGCTTAAGAAATATACCTCTATGAATGGATCGAGAGGTTCCGGCACACTGATAAGCCTCTTGCTTGTTAAGGTTACATATTCTACAGTTGACATCTCCTTTCAGTTTCTCTCTTTGTTTTACACAATATAGAGATTTATTTCTCTAAGTAAGAGATACAGTAATTTTCGAGTGAAGACAGAATATACTATGCAGGGCCGGCTCAAGGCAAAATACTGACCCGGGCAAACAACCGTTTTGTCGCCCCCCCCCTAAAAAAGGGGGGTCCGGGGGCCCTCCCCCGGAAATTTGTTCAGAATAGGTTCAAAATAGTTGCCCTCCCATTCGTCTCGTCATAACTACAGTAGCTAGGTACTGAAGGTCAGTGCCCTACGTAAAATGCTTTCTCAGCACATTCAGTGGCGCGTTCGTATACAACTACAATACATTGTTTGTTTTTGAGTTAGCTTATATTAAAAAAGTTAATAAAAGAAATTTACGCAATACAAAATATTAACTTTATAAAATCGAAAACGAAATTTTTCACTACTTGGGCGTTTGGTCGCCCCCCTGGCTGCGTCGCCCCGGGCAGTCGCCCGGGTTGCCCCGCCCTTCAGCCTGTGCTGATACTATGGAACTAATATTACTTCAACGGCCTTTGCATCTATTTTAGCAATAATATAGAGTATCTGCATATGAAAAACTTTCTTGTTATTGAATTTGCTCAAGAACAATAGCAAACTTCCACTTCATATTCCTTTGATTTATTTCCTTATACAGTCTGATTTTGAACAGCTAACTATCCGCCAAGCAGGCTGGATCCACATAAACTATTTGGCCCCTGAAAAGGTACCAAAGAAGTCACGAAACTTCTTTAGTCCCATGTCATTCAATGAGACCTACAGTAATATTCTTATTTTCAAAAGCAAATTGTAAATTATTCGACTGTATTACCTTTTTGAATGGTTGTGGGGGATTTTTGGTCAATTTTAGCAAATCTTGAATAATAACCGGAATATTTGACCCACTTTATAAAAAGCTTAAATACCGAACATTACCTTCATTGAACATTTACTGTGTGAAATTCATGAAAATACGTAATGTGATGATGTCATGCATTATGATTTTCCTGTCTTGACTCGAAAATGATTATTTGATCTACACCATATACAATAATTAAAAATTTAATTCAACTCTAATGTTAATAATTGTTAATGGCTGTGATTGGTGCAGAAATAGGAGGGGAATAGAGAAAAGGGAGTTCTAAATTTCAAAATATCTTCTTTACTTAGAGTCCGGTCGAAACATTTTATAGAACCAATCAAACCAATTATAGAGTATCAAAAATATTGATGCTCTACAATTATTGCTATTTACATTTATTCATTACTATTATATATTAAGAAAGTAATTCGTATTTTTTTTTTTTTTTTTGTATTCTGCATTTTCTAAACGCCCACTTCTACTCATCGGATTTTTACTTAGAAATAAGGAATGTATGGTGAGATGAGATTAGACGTTTATCATACCAGCTCGCGGGAAATCTGCTTAATTTTCGCAGCTCCTGCGTGACGGGCTTTTGTTAATGAAGCTTTTATGAAATTGTGCATGAAGAAGATTTACTCAAAGGACTAAATATGTTTCTATGAGGTTTTATTAAATTGAGTCAAGATAATAGCTTATGTTGGATTTTATGGGTTTTTTCATATGAAAGTCCACCCGCTGAAAGATATTTTGATGAATAAGGGAATTTGTTCTAAAAGAGTTGTCATTATTTTTGTACATGGTTGGGGAGAAATAAAAAAAAAATATTTTGAATATAATAAATATGGTAGTTCTATTGGTCTGAAATCTGTAAAATTGAATACATCGCTTTTCTTAAAGTTATATTATATTTCATTTGTTATTCATGTAGAAGCTCTTTATTTATTAGTATTTTGGATTGATGCACGAAGCATACTAGGTCGAGTTATGAAATTCGAGCGAGGTCAGCTGTCCGCAAAGCTGACTAGATAAGTCAGTTGCGGGGGCTGTGATAACTTGGTATGCAAATTCCAAATTAACTGGATTCCGAAGCTATGCGGTGTGTGTATAATGAGGTCTCCTTGGCAACTGGCAAATGTTGCAGGAATGGGTCAAGCCAATAGATTTTAGGGGGGGGGGGGTCGGGTATCGACTCAGTTTGACAGGCAAGGTCAGGTTTGATGTTGCCGACACCGTTGGCATGGCACCCTTCCAACTCACAACCCACTGCTCCCCTTCCATAATCCTTCTCTCACTCCAATCCTCTTTATTTACCAAACATTTCGGCCTTCTTCACAGTCCAAGAATCTATGCAAAGAAATGCAATATACGGCCAGATACTAATCGTAGATGTTCAATACCTGCGACATTAGAAGTTACTTCGCTCATGGGCTACTTGGACTAAGCAGGTTTCCCATGCGGTGGATCTGCTGCCATATATTTTTCAATTAAATAAGAAGACTATGTAAATAGGACTTCAAATTTTTACCGGGCATGAGATGTTTAATTGTTCCGTGGCTGAATGTGAAAATCGCGTTCATGTTGTACATGAAAACCTTGTTATTTATTTGGTGCCCCACATCAAAGATGATTAGCATGATTCCTGTTTAGAGTAATCTATTTATTCGTTCATGCAAATCTTGATACTTTATTTGTATGGAAAATATTCCTTAAATATCTGAGGGTTTTCTCATTTCCGTACTTTACCTATTAGGATATAATGAAAGTTATTCCGTTTAAATCTTCGTAAGTACGTCGAGTTTATATGTGTTAGTATGTGGAGAATATATTGGCTGCTGTCAGTTAATAGTTCTGTCATATCGTGGGGTATGTCAAGGTTTTTCATTGAATGCAGTTTGTCAGTATGCGTTTTTTCGTTAGGTGCTTGTTCCAGTATTTGCATATAGGGTTGTCTGTCCTTGTCATTAAGTGTCTATGTGTCAGGTATGTGTGGCCTATCCTGAATCTGGGAAGAACAACTTCTTCCCATCAGAAACTCCTATGGCTCGATGCCACTCCTTAATTGAAAAGCTTATTAACGATCATATATAAATTACTACATATATGTGCCTATAGTGGTTATAGGCAAGGAATATATCAATTTGAACGGACCTCATAGGTAGGTTCAATAGCTGATTTGTTTCAAGGGAAATATGCTAAAATCACTAAGGATTTCGCACTTATTCTTCCTTTCTTAAATTGCCAATACCTCCAAAAAGACATCAGCAACGTATTTCTACAGCGCCAGAGAACTACCGCAGCTTACGTATTGCATGAAAACGTCCAATTAGGCATTTCTTCTGATAAATATGGCATTAACACAGAGATTTTTCATGTTTCTTACCTGGTTAGAGTAGAGACAGCCGAGCAGAGCGACCGTGGTCTAAGAGTGACCCAACCCTTTTCTGAGGTTTAGTATAATCGAATAACTATCACGACATTCAAGAATGAATTGAGAAATATAATA
Source organism: Riptortus pedestris (assembly GCA_019009955.1). Classification (NCBI taxonomy): domain Eukaryota; kingdom Metazoa; phylum Arthropoda; class Insecta; order Hemiptera; family Alydidae; genus Riptortus; species Riptortus pedestris. The sequence continues at coordinate 38,610,700 of CM032229.1, read as the reverse complement.
AATAATTGACAAAAAACATTTAAAAGTGTGTCATTCAACATTTGGGATCTTGAGATTTTTCAGGCCCCTACAATCCCCCTTCAAATACAGGATGATTCATACTCCCTGCTCACTCCATTTTTATCAGAGTTTTTAGAATTTCGAATTGAAACTTGGTAGGCGTTAGTTGTGAAGAATAAAGTTTCTTTTGGTGCTGAAGTCGAGCTTCTAACCTCTTCCAGCTCTCCAATTCCTTCGGAAATTCCAATGGAAAGACATAGAATTTCCATTGGATATAAAGTGATACTTCAAAATGGTTTTATCTTATTTCATCGATTACACACATCCTGAAGGCGTGAAACGCACTAAACCACAACACATCTTGATCCATATTGATGGTTAAATCTATCTTTAAAATGAGTCTCTCTTAACAATATTAATTACTAATGGAGATGAAAAGCTTTGAACAGCTAACATGTCATTTTGCCGGTCAGTCTAGGAAATTGAAATTAAGATGACAGGTTCCTGTGGGAAATTTAACTATCAAAGTATTCTATTCATTATATTTGTTTTTGATTTTCCAAGTTTGTTTGCAAGTAAAACACCTCTGCCTTTCAAACACATCCCCAGGAAGAAGAATTTATGTAACCTAAATCTTTATTAATATTTTATTAGTAATGTTTCGGTACTCCCAAGGAAATATAAATATTAGAATTGGAAACACTGTGCTTGAAAAAGTGAAGGGGTTTTGTTACTGAGGGGTGGTGCTCTCTGAACACAATGGTAGTAGAGCTGTAGTCGATAGAATAATAGCAATTGCTCAACAAGCCTTCCAAAGCAAAAGAAGCATTTCAACTAGTAAGCTATATATGCTTTATAAGCATGGATACAAAAAAAATGTTTGCTAAGTCTTTCGTCTGGAGTGTGCTGCTTTAAGGAGCGAAAGTTGGACTTACAAAAGGAAATATAATAGATTGGAAGCAATGGAAATGTGGATGTGGCGTAGAATAACTAGCACAAGTTGGACACAAAAAAAGTTCTAAATGAGGTAAGTGAGGACAAATGTCTTATCAAGGCAATGGAAAAAAAAGAGAGTGAAACTTCTTGGGCATATCATAAGGCACAACGACGACATTACTAATATATTTGAAGGTAAGATTCTTGGTCACAGGAGAAGAGGAAGGCATAGAAAATCCTATTTTGAAGACATCATCTTATGGATTTCGGTGAGTATAGTAATATGAAAAGAGCAGCTTCCGATAGAACACAATAGTTGCAACTACAAGGCGTAGCCTTCAGATCATGACAATGACGCACCTAGTAGTTGGAGGGAATTAATGCATTATTAAATGCTTGTAACATTCTCAGGTCTCCATATAGTTGTCTAATTCCTAAAGGAAACACTATTATGCATAAGCCAGTTCCAGTTTAGTAGATGTTGAGTGGTTCTGGCTCGAGAGCTCACTTTGCGTTTTGCCTCCCGAATCAAGTATATATAGGATGAGGATTGGCCAACTAGGATTTCAAACGCGGGGTGTATTCAGCGACTACGGTGTAATGAAATAAGTATGATTTACGTCCTAGACACTTTTGAAGCACCACATCATAGGAGGCTAGGGGACACACACTCAGCACTGGTTGGCTACCAGCGTATTATTAGTAAAATATTAGTAATAGTTTAGATCAATAAAGTACAGTTTAGATCTTCTTCTAAATATTAATAAAGATCTGTTTGAGGGTGACTTTTACCGTCCGGCAAGAGACTTGAAAAATCGAATGATTTTTTTAACCAGTTTTCCAATGTTTGTCGCAACACCACTACACACATACTTAAGGGAAATGTGCTGAAAAGTAGAAAAATAATGAAAATTAACGTATATTCCATGTAAAGTATAAAGTGATATAAGTGCAGTACTAATGCAATGAGACTAAGGTGAGGAACAGCTGTCCCAAGAGTGCATGAGTATCGTTGACCATCTGCTATGCTAGTCAGGTGGTGACATGTGCTCCGCTACTCTCCAAAGATTGACCAAAGGAGGTCAACATTATTAGTCTTTAGCAGTTATTTTACACCAAAAATTAATTTTAGTCAGTAACAGAGCTAGACGTATTGCACAGGCTAGGTAAATCTATTTCAGAGTGCACCTCTAACATTTTGTTTAGTTTTCAGTTTAACGGTTTTCATTGTCGAATTTCTCTTCCTGAGAGCTGGTAGCAATTCTGATGTGTTTAGAACGACGAAAATAGGTCGGAAGGAACATACTGGACTCATGTCTCCAAAAAAAGTATGATCTCTCTACCTTCGTTGAAAATTGAAGATTTACAACTTATTATCCATGAAGTGTGGATTCAAGCAAGGTTGCTCCCCATTTTATACTATAATATTTATACCTTTGATTCCAGAATGTAGACTCAGAGCAATGTCTAATGACTCTACCTCTATGCAATATTCATTCATTTGTGGTTTTCGACTCTATTTGTCACGAACCTCTCCGTACGGAATCCCAATACTGCAAATTCTTAAAACTAGCAGATATAATACCAGGTCATATATCAATGCTAAAACCGTATTAGAGGAGAGCTTCAGTTGTCTTTTGCGGCATAACTCCAGCGGTGTCTACGATATTTCGCCGGTCTTCCAACCGGTGGGCACTTCTGGTGGTCATGTTTTGTTTCACCACACTATAGACACCGCTGGAGATACGCCACAAAAGACAACTGAAATAAGTTCCCAGCGACGGAGTTTAAAACAACGAAGAGGGGAGCTCTTTACTGCTTTGCTTTCCCTGATCATATCATTTTCTTTTAATCCTTGAATCTACGTCATTTTACTCATTTACTCAGCAATCCCGGATATATTCGTGTATCCGGTGTATTCTTCGCTGATTCATTCACCTATCACATTAAACAACATGCTACAATATTTTCAGATTACTCAATTTCATCTACACGCAGTAAAAATGGAGGGGTCTTACATCATTTGCTTCAAGATGTAAGCAGTGATTGCCCCACAACTATGGAAAAAGTCTGTCTCGCAGGATTTCTGACGTAGTACGTATACTAAGCAGATTTCCCACGTGCTGATATAACACACTTGTGATCTCATCTCACAACATATTCTCTATTATATGAAAATACTAATAAATAAAAGGTGGGAGGGGAGGGGGTTACTAACCACAGAAACCAAGACAGTACTATCTCTGGAATATACCGGATGGTAGAGGAACTGGATGAAGCGTTGACTCCGAAAGTGCACTCTGCATAATATTAAAAAGCATTAGAGGATTTGGCCTTCTTATTGATCCTTATCAAGACACTACTAATAACACAATTAATACTTGAGTTACGAAAATATACATAGAACAGCAATTGTGGACCATCAATAGTTTTACGAGGTTGGTTCAATAGCATTTATGATCCGACTTATAATAACTGAAATATTTTGAATTTTCGCATTCCCCCTCTTCAAAACCCCGCCATTCCAAATCCGATTTTAGCCAATAGCAAATATGATCTTTAGTGTTGACTGAAACAGTTAATTATATTGATACAATAAACTTTTTCGAGTAAAGACCGAATAATTTTGAATGACATCATCACAACATGTTCGCATGTATCTCACTAAATACAAGTTCAATGAAAAACATTTTTGGTATTTAACCTTGGAATGTGGTGGTCCATAATATAATAACTTATTGTTAATATTTAATGAGTGGGAGTGGGGGTTTACTAAAAGCCTAAAACTAAAAAATGAAAATATCTCGGTTAATATTTATGATACAGAAAATATCCCTAGAACAACATTTATAGGAGATTAAATTTGCAATAAGATTGGTTCTAACCAATTTTCGATCCGACGTATAATAACGAAGAAACCCACTACTCCGATTTCAGCCATTAACGAACTTAATCTTTATTTGTTCTCGGCACTCGTCAAGTGAATAACAGTGCGTTCAGTGCAGCTTTAGTGAACAGTGCGTTTTAATTTTAGTGCGTAAAAGTGTTTTATGTGAAAAACAGTCTTGTGACATGTTTCTGTAAAGAACAGTATAGTGCTGTGTTTAAGTAAACGACAGTGCAGTGCCGTGTTTTTGTGAACTTCAGTGATCGCGAGTGAGTTATTGGACTGTGTAATAAGAAGAACAGTGAAGCTATCAATGCATTCTGTGAGTAGTAGTTAATAATAATTAACCAAGTGTGTTGTGCATTGTTAAATAAATTATGCAGTGATAAAACTCTGAAGCTTGTGTCTGTTTTGCAACCCCAAAGAACTCTAATAAACAACGTTTATTATTCTTGTAACAAACGTAACAATGTGTTTTGTTGTTCAACCCCTTTTGATACAAAGGATAAAATAACTTATTCCTTCTGCCCTTTCAACCATTAAACCCTCAATCCTTAATTGCTTACATGGAACGGTTAAAAGTCGGATCTTTGTGGATCTAATAAAAAGTCTTTCAAGCAAGTACTGCGTTACATAAGCAGATTTCCCACTAATTGGAATGTCTCAAGATGAGGTGAATTTCAGGTATATTAAATTTTCTAATCCAGCCCTAGCAGTCCCTAATTTGAACAGGGCTTCAAATGAAAGTTTATATATTGTGCCATGGCTAATAGAAAGGAAATAAAGAGATGCAAAAAAGTTTAATGGAAAACGAAAATAATATCCTGAATTACTTCACAAATCTTGTCTTTCTGGGTTATTATTATTTATATTTATTCTAATTCTAACTTCTAGTTTGGTTCTATTTTGAAAAAGTAATTTGATAATTATCCCACGGATCAAGAACTGGATACATTTATCAGGTAAGCACAGCATCCTGAAAGTTGATCTAAATCTCTTGCAATCAGTCCTTAAAATTACTCAGATCTATTACTTATGCGCAGATTTAATTTGGCTGGCTCTGGATGACTTCAGAGAACATTCAGCATTCATAGATCAACATCAAGGACGTCGATCAACGGCACGTGGAACCGTCTCACATACATTTAAATAGATAACGTGTTGGCCATTACAAAGCTTATAGGCGAACATAGAGACAAACCTAGGTGTTAATCATACTTATTGGTTAGTTTGAATCTTGTTTTCAATTTTTAGGCTTATTAGAGAGTTTTCTGTAGAATAAGTAGCAGTTGGGTTACACGCCAAAGCTATAAAGTCCGTCACGCAGGGGCTGCGTAAACTAAGCAGATTTCCCACGAGAAGTTTTACAATAGAGAAATCTGCCTAATAACAACTGTAGTAGTAAGAAACCTCTAAACCTAAAACATTATTTAGGGCGTAATAACCCAGTAGTTTCTAGCCCCAAAAAACAGTTAACCTAACCTCTAAACCTATTCACGAGGGACGAATAGTTATAGAAATGGCCGCCAGAGCTCTCGGCGGAAAGTCCGAACATAGCCTACTGGTGACCACACGCTGAATACAAATGCAAATATCTCGGTTAATATTCAAGATACAGAATAAATGTATAGAACAATATTTATAGTAAATTTAATTTCCAATAAGATTCCTTCTATATAAAGTTTTGATCCGACGTATAGTAAAGGAGATATTTCGAATTTTCAAAAATCCCCCCTCTAAACCCCACCTCACACTGGTCCGATTTCAGCCATTAACGAACTTGATCTTCCTTTTTACTTAAAATGATTAAATTCGGAGTTTGGTAAAGATCAAACAAAATTGCGACCGCTAGAGCGTTAACAGACAAATATTTATATATAATTTTGAACGGACCTCATTTTCGTCATCTCCTGGGTAGGATCGATGGACATTTGAAGAAATTTTTCGAAACTCGCACCATGAGTATTTCCCTTAAGGGAAATCTGTTAATAATACAAACACTCCTTCAAATATTTGCGAATCGTACTAAATGAGTGTGAAAAAGTCTGTCACGCTGGGACTGCGTTAACTAGATTTCCCACTTGTGTGGTGTATTTGCATTCACCTCATAACTTAAAAGCATTTAGGTTACAAATAATGTGCTTCATAATGTACCAGATTGTAATATGACATGAGTTGCAGCAGGGGTATATTGGAGGCCGAAAATTAAAATATCTCGGTTAACACATTTCTAGAGCATTCCATTTGCAATAAGATTGGTTCTATACAATTTTTAGTTCCGACGCATAATAACGGAGATATTACGAATTTTCGAAATACCTCCTTCAAACCCCCCTCCCCCTCCTACTGGTTGAACTTCAGCCGTTAAAGAACTTGATCTTTAGTTTTACATAAAATCAACCGTTTAATTATCGAGTTTGGTAACGATCAAACAAAAATTGTGACCGCATGAGTGTTAATAGACAAATTATCAGGTAGTTGTTGTTTGTCATTGTTGTTTTTAAGGTAGACTTTGTTTATACTAATTTATGTTTTACATAAGTAAACATACATGAGAAAACTAAGAAACTCACTGATTTATTTGTTTTGTCGTTTTTAGCTCTGACGATGGCTGCTTAAATAACGTTAAGCAATATAAATTTATAAATAGAAGAAACAGTATTTTTTTTTTCCCGCCTGAATAATTAATCCTCACCACCAGTATTCGGAATTGTAATACCAATTTTGTTTTTTGTTTTCCCTTACCCACCCCAACCCCTGCTATATCAAGCTGCATATATTAAACGAATTACAACCAATCTTTACAGTTAAGATGCCGCTTTCAAACTCATAAGTTTATTTTTCTGCAATATTTTCATTAACAAATTTCCCTCGACATTTTTCTGTCTGAAGTAACATTTTTTATGGGAAACAATAAGTCATTTCAGTAATAGTTATAGGAAATGGAGGGAACTGAGTGACGGAATCCTAACATAGCCATTAAGGGAGAATTGAGGAAATTAAATGAATAAGCCCTTCAGGAAAAATGAATGTGTAGAAATACGAAGAGGAAGAAGTTAGTGTATGATGGAAGTGACATTTCTAGAAACAATTACAGCTTAAGTCAATGAGGTTAGCAAGAAAAGAGAATGCATAGAGGTAGGAGGAATCCCTTCCAAGGAATCCTTATAAGTAGTCATTGAGGTCAGGAAGAACTAAGAGTATGGGTGGGAGTAATGTGAACACCTTCTGGGAAACCATAGTTATAGTCATTGGGAGTTGCTTGTAAAGGTAATATATTCAGGATGAAGTAACAGTGCCGCCCTAAAAGGAATCTATATCTTTGTCACTAAGAACAGGAGGAAGTAAGGGTACGGATCGTGGAATAAAGTGGATGGCTTTCGTGGAAAACAGAGATTTAGTAGAAATAGTAAAGTAAAAGTCCATCACGCAGGGGCTAAGGAACCTAAACATATTTCTCACGAGCTGCTTATGACGTACTAATGACCTAAACTCACCTTCTGTTCTCTAGTAACAAGAAGCTCAGTGGACAGGAATCGAAATAACAGCTGGTTATAGTTCAAGTGGAAATCTCAAGAGTAGGAGTGGGGTTTACTGAGACTGAATTCTAAAAAATGAAAATATTTCGGTTAAAGTTCGAAATACAGAACAGAAGCTAAGAGCAGTATATTTATATATTTCTGAGCTCAACTAGGACGATATTGCTCTAAACAAAAAACAACATTAACATAAACATAAGACAACATAAACATAGGACAAAAATAAAAAAGTCCGTCACGCAGGGGCTGCGTAAACTAATCAGATTTCCCACATGAAGCATTACAATAGAGACATTTCAGAATAGAGAGCTAAACAGTTACAGGAACGGCCCGAACTAGCTCTTGACGGAAACTCACGACTAGACCCGAAGTTAGCCGATCTCATTTCTGAAGCTGAAAACATAAAAATGCAAATATCTCGGTTAATATTCAAGATACAGAATACATGTATATAACATTATTTATAGTAAATTTAATTTGGAATAAGATTGATTCTGTACAATTTTTCGATCCGACGTATAGTAACGGATATGTTTCGAATTTTCAAAAATCCTCCCCTCTAAACCCCCCCCTCCCACCGGTCCGATTTCAGCCATTAACGAACTTGATCTTTATTTTTACATAAAACGTTTAAATATCGAGTTTGGTAACGATCAAGCGAAAATTGCGACCGCTAGAGCGTTAACAGACAAATATATATATATAATTTTGAACGGACCTCATTTTCGTCATCTCCTGGGTAGGATCGATGGACATTTGAAGAAATTTTTCGAAACTCGCGTCATGAGTACGACCTCAATAGCTGATTTCCCCTAAGGGAAATCTGCTAAAATACTTCTACTCATGTCAGAATAGCAATAAGCTAACGAACCACTTTATTCTAAGCTTAAATACTAAATATTGTTTACAAGAGACCTTTATTATGCAAAAACCACGACATGATGACGTCATCAGTTAAGAGTTTACGTTCTTGTACCGCACATTTTTATTTGATCTATATCTTAATCGAAATTTAACCTTTTAATTGAGCACTGGAGTTCATACTCGTTAATGGCTGAATACGCCAAGGGTGGGGGTGGTTAAGAGGGGGAATTGGAAAATTCGAAATATCTCTGTTATTATGTGTTTTATTGAGAAGTTTATTGAGATGTTGCAGAGCCAATCTTCTTAAGGTATAGATGCGCAACAACTGTTATTCTATACATTTTTTGTAGCTCAATTATTATGCGAGTTATTCGTAATTATTTGATTTTTGCTTTCAGCAAACCCGATTTCTACTAATCTGATTTTAATTTAGAATTAAAAATATTTATTGGAAGAAGAGATACACAGTGTGTCATACCAGCACGTGCGAAATCTGCTTAGTTTACGCTTCTCTTGCCCGACAGACTATTCTTACACATGTTACGTCAATCCATTTCTCATCACAGGAAATTCACTTGATGTTAATATAGCTATAAACGTTTTACGCAAAAGTTAAACTTTTAATCGTGCTTGAATTGGGTCTCGCCAAAGGATGGAAGAGAGGAATGAATGTGAAGCCATCTGTGTCAAACCGGCACGTGGCCTGGCGTGTCGGAATTGGGGGTCTTTTTATTCGTTACTAGTAAATAAAATATATTAATAGGGAGTTCGTCGCCGGAAGAAACCACATTAAGTCCAGTAAGTAGTTGTAAGAATGAAGTGGAATCAACACCTTCCTAGGAAGTCATATTTCTTGTCAACATAAATTGATTATTTTCAGATAAGAGTGACAGCCATACTTCGGAGATGACGGAACTTCAGCATAGTGATTGATGGTTGCCTAGTAAGATTGTGCATGCTGATAAAGGCATGCTTTCCAAGGGAACATATTTGTTGGTCATTGCGGATTTGTTAACGAGAGTGTAGATAAAAGTTCGGCTATTCTGAAAAGGACATGGAATCGTAGAATAGTGATTGAAGGCAGCCTAGCTAGATTATGCATGCTGATAAATACTCTGTGGATTTGTTAAAAAGATTATAGATAAGAGTGACGGTTATCATTCTAGGGTGAAGGAACTGTAGCATAGTGACTGAAGGCAGCCTAGCTACATTATGCGTGCTGATAAAGGCTCGCCTTCCAAGGGAAACTTGCGTTGGTCATTGTAGATTTGTTAAAGAGAGTAGATAAGTGACGGTTATCCTTCCAAAGTGAAGGACAGGGAAGCATAGTGATTGAAGGCAGCTTAGCTAGATTGTGCTGATAATTGCCCACCTATGAGAATATGCTCGTTGGTCACTGTGGTTCGTTAAAGAGAGTATAGATAAGAGTGACGGTTATCCTTGCAAGGTGAAGGAACTGTAGCATAGTGATTGAAGGCTCCTTAGCTAGATTGTGCTGATCATTGAACACCTATGAGAATATGCTCGTTGGACACTGTGGATTTGTTAAAGAGAGTATAGATAAGAGTGACGGTTATCCTTCCAAGGCGAAGGAACTGTAGCATAGTGATTGAAGGCTCCTTAGCTAGATTGTGCTGATCATTGAACACCTATGAGAATATGCTCGTTGGACACTGTGGATTTGTTAAAGAGAGTATAGATAAGAGTGACGGTTATCCTTCCAAGGTGAAGGAACTGTAGCATTGTGATTGAAGGCAGCTTAGCTAGATTGTGCTGATCATTGAACACCTATGAGAATATGCTGGTTGGTCACTGTGGTTCGTTAAAGAGAGTATAGATAAGAGTGACGGCTATCCTTCCAAGGTGAAGGAGAGGCAGCATAGTGATTGAAGGCAGCTTAGCTAGATTGTGCTGATCATTGAACACCTATGAGAATATGCTGGTTGGTCACTGTGGTTCGTTAAAGAGAGTATAGATAAGAGTGACGGTTATCCTTCCAAGGTGAAGGAACTGTAGCATAGTGATTGAAGGCTCCTTAGCTAGATTGTGCTGATCATTGAACACCTATGAGAATATGCTCGTTGGTCACTGTGGTTCGTTAAAGAGAGTATAAACAAGAGTGACGGTTATCCTTCCATGGTGAAGGAGAGGAAGTATAGTGATTGAAGGCAGCTTAGCTAGATTGTGTTGAAAATTGACACCTATGAAAATATGCTCGTTGGGCACTGGGGATTTGTTAATGAGAGTATATATAAGAGTGACGGTTATCCTTCCAAGGTGAAGGAACTGTAGCATTGTGATTGAAGGCAGCTTAGCTAGATTGTGCTGATCATTGAACACCTATGAGAATATGCTGGTTGGTCACTGTGGTTCGTTAAAGAGAGTATAGATAAGAGTGACGGCTATCCTTCCAAGGTGAAGGAGAGGCAGCATAGTGATTCAGTTGGGTATTAGCGATTCGTTGGTCACTGTTCAAGAGTGTAGATAAGCAGTGACATCTGTGAGCAGCCGACCAGTCAACACCTACCTGAACTTTCTCTGCCTAATCCGTAACCCTAATCCTCCTCTGTATGAGTCCTGTCATCTGACATCTGGAGCGATAACTCCGATCCAATGCATCACATCGCAAAACCTAGTGAACAAACCATTTTATGATAAGTCCGCCACGCAGGAGCAGCGTAAACTTAACAGATTTTCCACGCGGATATAGAATAAAAGGATATTAAAGAAATTCATCGAAATTCGCATCATCAGTACAACCTCATTGACCCATTTCCATTAAGGGAATCCTAACAAAATAACAATCACTTCTGAAACTGACGGAGAGAATTTAGAGTATGAAAGTGAATTCCATCGGGTCGATCTAATAGCATATAATCAGTTCTACATGATTAGGTTATATGAGATTCAAGAAATAAAATATGCCAGTATGATATTGCTTGCATCAGGTCTTTATCCAGTTCCTACAGGCTTATGATAATTTGGAAAATAATGTTTGCATTGACATTATAATATCTGGGATAGCTTTGCAAAGTAACCAGATAGACGAGGATAACACTCCTTGCTAGGTATTCCCGGTGAGTGTTATATCTATAGCAACTTAATACTTGCCTCGCAACTGCGAGGATACATGAGACCTCCCTGAACAAGGGACGTCCACAACGTCATACTCTTATACCTTTCTCATCATGATCTGTTGTTAAGGTAAACCACTCTGATACGATCCCAAGTCTAACAGTTTCTGAAGGGATTGTTTGCAGATTTTCCTCAAGGGAAATCAAGTTGAAGTTATAGTAGCCATTTCGGAAAAGCTCTTCAAATGTCCATCGATCATACATATGATATGACGTAAATGAGATGCGTTACCAATATGTATATATAAGTGTTTTCATGATCTAATATATAAAAATAAAAAACAATTTCATTAAGGTCTGAAATCGTACTGGAGAGAGCGGCTTAAGCGGAGTGAAAATAGAAATTAAAAATATGTATATAATTTTTTTACTCAAATATTAAGCGAGCTATGTTTATTTGAAAATAAAGAATACGTGGTGAGGTGAGATCATTAGGGTATCATACCAGCACTTGGGACATCTGCTAAGCTTACACAGCCTCTACGTGACGGACTTTTTAAATACAGGTGAGTTTGAATATTCCCCACCTCAAGGTATTCAACACAATGTAAGACTCTAGACCCCCAGGAACTTACAATCACAAAATAAAATTGTTTTCACCTACGCGTATAACCCAAGATGGTTCGACTTCCCTTAATTTATCTTATCTATAACTCTACTAAACCTCTCCCGTTGCCTACAAAATATTTTGTATCCATGTTGATGAATGTTGATAATTAACTGGAATGAAGAAAGGAAGTGGAAAAAATACATAACAAAACAATTAAAAGAAATTAAAAATATTATTATTATCAAAACTTAAAAAAAAATAGTACATATATTACATTTTTAGTAGAACGTATTAAAAATGTGTGTGTGTCTATATATATATATATATATATATATATATATATAAAATTGTAACCTCTGTCTGTACATTGATTTTTTTCGCGAAATTTCACGATAACTTTTCGTTTCACATGTCATAGACACCATATCTGCATTTTGTTTCTTTCGTGTATGTTTGTTTGTTTGTTACCTTTTCACGCATAAACGGCCGAACAGAATTTTATGAAACTTGGTATGAATATTACTACTAACCCAACTTAGACTTTAGGCTATATTAATTTTCTCTGAGACGAACAGGAGTGGGAGTTATAAGGAAAGCCTGAAATTAAAAATAGCGATATTTCGTTTTCTATTGGTTTTTCGGTAAATATGCGCATAACAAAAGTTGTTTATTTTGTTATTTAGAGTAACTTTTGTCATATACACTTTTGCCGTATACCGAAGTTTAAATGCGTTATACGCTAAAAATTATAGCGGGAGTCAACAATATTATTTGCCAAAAAAGACTCAACCGAACTAAATAAAACTCGGTATGTGTATTAGCAGTGAAGCCTTCATTATAATAAGCCATACCACCATTTCTATGGATGGGCAGGAGTGGGGGTTATAAGGGAAGCCTGAAATTAAAAATAGCGATATTTCGTTTCCTAATGGTTTTTCCGCAAATATAAACATAAAAAAAGTTGTTTATTTTGTTATTTGTAGTAACTTTTGTTATATACACTTTTGTCGTATACCTAAGTATAAATGAGTTATACGTTAAAACTTTAGCGGGCACTAACGGCTGAACCGAACTTAACAAAACTCGGTATGTTAATTAGCATTAATTCTTCCATGATTATAAGTTATATTAAAATTTTTAGGTTCGAACGGGAGGGGGGTTAAAAGGGAGGCCTGAAATAAAAATTCACCATATTTACATGTATAACAGACGGAAAATATAAAAATATCGAAGACTGTGAAGCCTTATCGAACAAATAATTCTATTATTAGCAAATCCACGGCAAAGATGGGTATCAATCTTAAGCACTGGGACGGGTAAATGTCAAAATATTGTGCAATGTAAAGCCTGCTAAAAAATATCATTACCATTCAGCCTCAAATGAATTCCCGGGCGAAGCCGAGTATCTGAGCTAGTATATATATATATATATATATATATATATATATATATATATATATATATATATATATATATATATATATATATATAAAGTCGGGGCTCAGGTTAGCCATTTGACTTAAATCATTGGCATTAATCTCACATGGTAAACCTAGAGAGCAACTTCGGTTCTCGCCTATGCAATTGGAATTTATTTAGTGACGAACAAAGTACATAAAATCCTTAGTCCTACCCTGGCTAGAAAAGAGTGGTAACGTGTGGATGCCACACGGTTTTGCCACTTTTTGCCATGGTTGCAAAAAGTGGACGTTAAAAAATAAAATAGTATTTGTAGTCTCTCCACTGTTCGTGATGCAACATTCCTCCCCACTATTCCTGATATTTTATTGTTCGGAAAGTATCATGCAGAAGGCAACATTAAAACACCGCATGCTTTTCGTGAAAAATAGAACTTAATCGCATTACTATGTAACACAAATCTTAATATTTCGATATGTAAAAGCAAACGTTAAGAGAATGACTATAGAGTGAAGTGAGTTCCCCGTGGTTCCGGGAGAGAGGATGTGGGGATTCCCAAGGGAAAACCTTGGAGAAGAACATAATTAATCCATTACCAGGAAATTAGTGACTAACTGCCTACGCCTACTTCCAGTCCACATTTGAATGTTTTTAGCAGATTTCCCTTAAGGGAAATCAGCTATTGAGGTCGTACTCATGACGCGAGTTTCGAAAAATTTCTTCAAATGTCCATCGATCCTACCCAGGAGATGACAAAAATGAGGTCCGTTCAAAATTATATATATATATCTATATATATATATATCTACATATAATATATATATATATAGATATATATATATATATATATATATATATATATATATAATATATATATATATGTATATTTGTCTGTTAACGATCTAGCGGTCGCAATTTTTATTTGATCGTTACCAAACTCGGAATTTAATCGTTTAATGTAAAAAGGAAGATCAAGTTCGTTAATGGCTGAAATCGGACCAGTGGGAGGGGGGGTTTAGAGGGGGGAATTTTTGAAAATTCAAAATATCTCTGTTATTATGCGTCGGATCGAAAAATTGTATAGAATAAATCTTATAGCAAATTAAATTTACTATAAATATTGTTCTATACGTTTTTTCTGTATCTTGAATATTAACCGAGATATTTGCATTTGTATTCTGCGTGTGATTGCCAGTAGGCTATGTTCGGACTTTCCGGCGAGAGCTCTGGCGGCCGTTTCCATAACTATCGTCCCTCGTGAATAGGTTTAGAGGTTAGGTTAACTGTTTTTTGGGGCTAGAAACTACTGGGTTACTACGCCCTAAATAATGTTTTAGGTTTAGAGGTTTCTTACTACTACAGTTGTTATTAGGCAGATTTCTCTATTGCAAAACCACGTGGGAAATCTGCTTAGTTTACGCAGCCCCTGCGTGACGGACTTTTTTGTGTTTTTTATTACTTCGCCATAAATTTATTTTACATGTGCATTTATAAAAATAACCAATTTTATCCTTTTGCAATTTTAGTAAATACTTTATAATAATTATTAGCCTATATTTTATAATCGGATGTAGAAAGACAGTTGCATAAAAAAAACAAAAAAAAAAAAACATTATTGCAACTTACTAATATAAACTATTTTTTAATGGACATCATAAGTCTCTTACACATGAATAAATTAGGATCAGGCTTTAAGTTTCGGCAATTTCTTCATTGTGAAGGAATAAGGTCTTTTAAGTAAGTCATTGATTCCAAATGAAGAATCGTTTTCTTCTTTTAGTAACTGAGTGAAAAAGAGGAAAACGATTAGCAACTCCATGTATTTTTCGTCGTTGATAGCCTTCTAGGCTATCTTTTATAGAAGATCTAATTCAAAATGTCTCCATTATGATTAGTTGTATAAAAAAATTATATTTTTCAATAAAACATAATTATAATTGTTTATTATCATTATTTATTATTTTTTTTTTTTTTTTTTTTTTTTTTTTTTTTTTTTTTTTTTTTTTGGGGGGCTCAGGTTAGCCATGCGAGTTAAAGCGTTGACCTTTATCTCACATGGTAAACCTAGAGTGGCGAGTTCGATTCTTGCCTGGGCAAAGGAAATTATTTAGTGACGAAATTCATTAAATAACGTCCTAAAATCCCACCCTGGCTAGAAAAGGGTGGTACCTGTAGATAACCCGTCCCGATTAGCCTAAGTTGCAAAAAGTGGACGTTAATAAATAATAATAATATTAATTTTTTGGCATATTTCTAATTTTCAGCCTTGATTAAATTAACTCCTACCCATCTCATATCGAGTTTGGTAACGATCAGACAAAAATTGCAACCTTCAAAGCAGTAACTGATATGCATACTATTTTGAACGGATCTCGCTCATATTCCTCATCTCCTAGATACGATCGATGGACAATTGAGGATGTTTCGAAAATTGTGAAATGAATATAACTTCAGTAGCCTATTTTCTCTATGGGAAATCTGCTAACAAACGTTTCCACGACTTGAGTGAATTGAAAGAAAGTGTCAATGTGAATTAATATCAACTTCTAATGGCAAACCTTACCCTCAATAGAGAACAAAAACTAATTTCAAAATTCACATTGAAAAAAATATTTGGTTAGTCCATAAATGATTCATTTGGAATTAACAGTAGCCCAATTGCACTTCTCGGGTATCCTAGCAATTATAACTTCCTGGAAGACAAGATCAGATCATTATCATACAATGCAGTCATTTCTCTGATTGTACCGGGGTTTTCTGAAACCCTTTCTCTCTCTCCTACGCTTTAGTAGGTGGATAAGCTGACATCAGATAGAAATCTACAAGCCTATTATAAAATATTTCTGTAATACAATAGTGTGGAGATGTTGCTAGATATGCTCAAATGATATGTTTTCCGTCGCTAACAGCCTTAATAATGATGGCTTATATCATTAATATCAGATTTCAACTTTTAGCTTTAATTTCCCATAAGGTAAATCAGCTATCGAGGTTGTACTCATGTCGCAATTTTCGAAAAATATTCTCAAATATCCATATATATATATATATATATATATATATATATATATATATATATATATATATATATATATGTAATTGTTGTTGATGTTTTTGAGCAGGTTATATTTATATATGGTGTTGTTTCTTTGGAGGTTTGGTCAATGTTGGTGAAAAAATCTTAGTTTACGGCGATATTTCGAGAATGTTATTTTCTCTTCTTAAGGTCTGTAAAAATACAGGTGCTACTTTATAATATTGCACATTGTTGTTAAATTAGAGTGTAACAGCAGGTGTTTATGCTATTTTTACTTACCAAGACTAAAGATACTTAAAAACTACTATACATATTGCACAAGGGTTACTGGTTACACTAACCTTCCCATTGAGCAGGTTCACACATATAACAATAGTTCCAACATAATATAATAGCTAGAATAATAATTATAATATAGTTCAACAAACATAAGACAATATACTATAGATATACAAAAACATAAGGCTGCTCAATGTAAACAGACCAGGGAAGGTTATTGTAACCAGTAACCTTAGTGCAATATGTATAGTAGTTTTTAAGTATCTTTAGTCAGGTAAGTAAAAATAGCATAAACACCTCTTACACTCTAATTTAACAACAATGTGCAATATTATAAAGTAGCACCTGTATTTATACAGCCTTGAAGAAGAGAAAATAAAATTCTCAAAATATCGGCATAAACTAAGATTGTTTCACCTTCATTGACCAAACCTCCAAAAAAAACAACAGCACCATATATATATATATATAAAATATACATATCTGTTACCGCTCTAGCGGTCGCAATTGTTGTCTTATCGTTGCCAAACTCGACCTATAAGCGTTTCATACAAAACTAAAGATCAAGGTGTTACATGTATGTAGATTTATCTATTGAAACACCTCACAAGGGAACTCTGCTTAGCTAACGCAGCCCCTACTTACGGGCTTTTAGCCATTAGTATACCCCTAGTTCTATTCACTGGATTTTTTACATAGAAATAGCGAATATGTAAAGAGATGAGATTAGAAGTGAGTTATACCAGTACGAGGAAATCTTAGTTTGCGCTGCCCTGGTGGATGGACTTTCTTATTACATCACTGGGTTTTATTTTTATTCATACACTACACAAGTTGTGTAGATCTTAACCCAGATAACCCTGAATTTTTTTTTTTACATTTTTTTAGATTTCTTGTGCTAAGCTGTTGCAAAAGACACCATTCGACTTGCAAATACTTATTTCAGCAGTATAAGTACCACCAAATTGTCATAATGCAATGTCCTTCTGGAAGGACATCAGGGTAATATGACATGAATTTGCATTGTTCTGAAGTAGGAACCCCCATCTTATATAAACAAATTTATTCTTTCAAACATTTATTAGATTCAAAATTGATAAAATATAAAATCAGAAATGGTTAATTAGAGAGTTATTTAATGAAATAAAATCATAAAAAAAATATTTTTTATGAGACAATAAGAAACAAACATGTAAAGGCACATCACACTTTATACACTTAGTTGTCAAATTTTTAGTACACTGACGACATCTCGCTTGTTGTTTTTTGCCTGAAGTGTTGACATGCTGGTTATAAGATGATCAATTCGATCAAAACGTTTATCTAATTTAGCTGTCTTACTAGATCTACCTTGTTGAGAGGCAAGTCTCTGATGCGAATCCAGAAATAAAGGACACCAACATCCTTCTAAATAAGAAGACATGCATTCTTATACAACTCTCCCTTTTTCATTTTGTCCACACTGCTTAGTGTACAGCTCTGATCAATACGGTTGGCTCTGATCGTTCCTGTGGCTTCAATACCTTTTTTCTTCAGGTCGCTCAGCAAATCAATGCTTGTAAATAAATTATAAAAGAATAATCTCTATAGAATCATTTGAGGTAGCTGATCAAGGTAGGACATAACAACACCATACCCCATTCCTTTGTCCGAGTACTTTTTTGAGCATGTATCTGCACCCTGATATGGCTCCAGTCAGGATAAGTAGCCTGATGATGTTGCTCCACGTAAGAATTTCATCTCAAACTGAATGGGCTTTCCTTTTATCAATTGTTTTGCCCAATGGACCCCAAAATAGGGGACCATTGATTCACAACTGAATGGGAATAATGAAACGATAATCCTAAAAATATTTCAAAACACCCAGGTTTGACTTATCAACTATCCTATAGAAGAGATATCATATTGCCCTGATGTCCTTCTGGAAGGACACCTATGTTTGGGGCATCATAGTGACTAATAGACAGAATATTTCTAACCTATTGGATGACAAACATTTAAAGGCACTACCAATAAAACTATCTAATCGAATAAATAACCTAAATCTAATAAAATAAGTTAAATGTACTTACATATCTACATGAATGTCTGTTAGGTCATCCATGGCAAATACACACACAACTTTAAAAACTTATAAAGCACCTTTCAGATAAAATCAGGAACCATTAAATGTATCCGATGATCCGACTAACCATTCAAGTAAACAACGAAGGTGTCTCCTTTTACGGGGAAGACGCACAATAACCATTAGGAAACATTTTACGTATTAAAGTAGTGCGTCCTTCCTGAAGGCCATCAGGGCTATCTGGGTTAAATTAAGTGATTTGTTTACCTAGGATAAACATGGGATGGGGTCATGAGTGTGACATTGCAGTGCGTAAGAGATATGATTTATTACTTGCGTGGGGGAGATTTTTTTTGTTATATTTTACTACAGGTATCGTAAACCTTCGAGTTTTAATAGCCTTTAAATTTTTGAAAGGCGCCTTTGTCAATTAAAGATAATATACAACTGATTTAGGTAACAAATAACAATGGCGCGAGGCTGTTAATCTGTGAAGAAAAACATAAAATGGATGTTGGTGTTTCTAAATTGAAGAGAAAGGTGAAGGTTTGAGCTTAGTTTCCTATTTGAAGGTGTTCACCTATTCTCTCTTAACGAGCCGGTAATTTCTGGTAGTTGCAGCAACGGAAAAGCAAGAGTTACACCGCCCATTTAACTTCAGTCGTGTAGAAAGCTTCAGAAGTAGCTCGTTCCAGAAGTAATAGCTCATTTAAGAATCTCTCCCGCTGGCTTTATGAGCAGAGCTATGCTTTTTATCTTTTATAAGTCTCATCATTTTTATTTGAGCTCATTTAATAGGCTTGTTACAATGCTGTAAAAATGACTGCGTTCACAAATGATCCAAAATGAAATGATTAAAAAATAAATAAGAACTACTTATAATACTATTATTCTTTGAAGAATTTCTTAATTTTGACGATAATGCTAATTTTGCGTGCACCTGTGTGTTTTACGCGTTAGGGAGTTAGATTGATTGATGCAAATAAACAGATATAGACATTAATTCTTCCAGGGAAGCTGGTTGGTAGAAGAACGAATCATTCTGGATGTACAAGTAGAACTGTTTCCTCTGCAATGCGTTTTATTTAGACAAAGTGCACTTTCAGTGCAACAGCACCATCCTCAGTGCCTTAGAGAGCTAGTAGTTGCTCTGAAAGTGCACTTTGTCTAAATAAAAAAGTCCGTTACGCAGGGGCTGCGTAAACCAAACAGATTTCCCACATGAAGTTTTACAATAGAGAAATTTCACGAGAGCCGAGCCAGTCAAAGAAACGGCCGAACTAGCTTTTGGCGGGAAAGTATCTCACGTCCGTTAGGCTCCGAGATTAAATTAAAAACAATTCAATCTCAAAAAACAACAAGAACACAAAAGATGGACTTACCGTTAATGATAGCAGCGCTCTGTACACTTATTACACCAACACTAAATAGTACCACAGAATATCCATTATTTGTAAGACTTAATACTGCTGTGAATATTAAGTAAACAAATAAAGGGCAAGTCAAATGGTAAGAACCTTCCTGATAGCAAACAGCCTGAGTTCTAAACAATCAGGTTATTTGAATATAAGTTATAAATTTTATTCATATAACTATTTATTATGTCTAGTACTGTAATTAATAATAGAACGTAACCTACAACGTAATACGGCTGGATTGTAAACAAACAGGTTAGCCAACCTTGTAGTGTAGTATCGATAGATAGACCGGAAAAACAAACAATTAAAGAAATATATCTGAATATAAAATATTAATTTTATTGGAAACTATTTATTATAGATAGTGGAGTAATTTGAAATGAATCAAAATAATTTCTATCTCAATCACTCAGATTTTTATAGTCCAAGAAAAAAAGTCCGTCACGCAGGGGCTGCGTAAACTAAGCAGATTTCCCTCGTGAAGTTTAGTAATAGATAAATATACATACTGCTAACACAACACCGTGAATAAATACAAACGGAAATAAGAAATGTTTCATCCAATTTCAATAGCCTGCCGACAGGAAGCGTTAGGTTAGAAATCTAAACAAACGGGTCCCGCCTCACACCGGAAAGAAAAACAATTACTGAAACATTAATTTTATTGAGAACTATTTACTATATCTAGTACTGTAATTAATAATGAGTCAGAATA
Organism: Riptortus pedestris; assembly: GCA_019009955.1. Classification (NCBI taxonomy): domain Eukaryota; kingdom Metazoa; phylum Arthropoda; class Insecta; order Hemiptera; family Alydidae; genus Riptortus; species Riptortus pedestris. The sequence continues at coordinate 38,589,857 of CM032229.1, read as the reverse complement.
ATTGTTATCTCAATCAATAAAATTTTAGTAGTCCAAAACTTTAAGATGGGGGGGGGAGTCACCAGTGCATATTTACATGTATCTCGTATAATAAAGGTCTCTTGAATACAATTTTTGGTATTTAAACTTCCCATAATGTGATTTATTATGTATCAGAGTATTGTTTACGTAACATGAGTAGAAGTGGCGGTTTGGTGAAAACTGAAAAATGCAAATATCTCGGTTAATATTCAAGATAGAGAATAAAAGTATATAATAATATTTATAGTAAATTTAATTTGTAATAAGATTGATTCTGTATAATTTTTCGATCCGACGTATAGTAACGGAGATATTTCGAATTTTCGAAAATCCTCCCCTCTAAACCCCCCCTCCCACTGGTCCGATTTCAGCCGTTAACGAACTTGATCTTTCTTTTTACATAAAACGCTTAAATATGAAGTTTGGTAAGGATTAAACAAAAATTGCGACCGCTAGAGCGGTAACAGACAAATATATATATATATATATATATATATATATATATATATATATTTATATATATATATATAAATATATATATATATATAGATATATATATATATATACAGTTTTGAACGGACCTCATTTTCGTCATCTACTAGGTAGGATCGATGGACATTTGAAGAAAAATGTCGAAAATTCCGTCATGAGTACAACCTCAATAGCTGATTTCCCTTAAGGGAAATCTGCTAAAAAAAGGGGGGGGGGTTCAACAGAATGTATTTGTTTGTACCTCGTAAAATAAAGCTTTGTTGAAAACAATATTTTGTATTTAACCTAATAATGAGGTGGTTCATTAGATATCAGCTTATTATTAATATGTCCCTCGTAGGAGTAGGGGTTTACTGAAAGCGGAACTCATTACAAAAAATACAAATATCTCGGTTAATACTCATTATACGGAAAATATGTATAGAACAATATTTATAGTAAATGTAATTTGCAATAAGATTGATTTTATACAATTTTTCGATCCGACGTATAGGAGATATTTCGATTTTTCGAAAATTCCCCCCTCTAAAACACATTGTAGATGAAAGCAGGCCTACTGTGTATATCCAGATTAGATATAAACATTTTAATATCTTTATCAATCTATACATCCATGGATCTAACTCTTTTAACGCTCTAGCGATCACAATTATCAGTATAATTGATCATTAGCAAACTCGAAATTTAATAGTGTCTTGTATGTGGTCCATTACAAACACAGAGGTTCATAAAAGATATAAAATATAAGCAACCCTGCTAATCAATTTCTTTCATATCATTATTTTTTGTCAATCGCACGACGGTTGTTGTCCGGGCTACACTTCTCTAATCAGGCACTGACGATGAAGCACTGACTCCGAAAGTGCACTTTGCATAACATTAAAAACAATAGTAGAGGACAAATCCTTTTTATTGATCTTAGTTTCCAAACATTGTGAATAGTTTTCAGTTGTATTTATACCATTTTCACCTTAAATTTATATGTTCTATATGGTTTATTTTTGAGAATTCTTAAAGATTTAATCGTACCGCCTACTTTTAGATATGGAAACTTTTTAATGTTATTCGAATAGTCCCAGCATGAACACTTTTAGCATTTTAATGGCTTGTTTTACTGATTTATTATTTATTTTGTCCATTTGTTTTTGCATTAGATTGTTTGAAATTGTATGTTGATTTTTTGATGAAATATGTTGTTTTCTTCTCAACATTTCATAAGCATGAACTGGGGAATGACGATGTAGCAAATGTGTGCTACTTTTAATAAGCATAGAATTCAGGTGGGAGATGTAATAAAATTAAAATAATTGTAATCTTTGGCTTTAGGAATTTAGAATATTCAAGTAGAATAAACAGAATGTTTCATACCATACTCATAGTCAAAGACAGATAGAGCTAATATCAATCAACATAGCTAACAAGTAGTGAACAAACAAATAAATGAGTCAGCTGTTACAGTATGAAGTAATCGCAAAATAAAAATAGTGACACCACATAAATTATAAACATATTTTCACTGTATATTATTATAATTGTTTTTTAATCGCGGGTTTATTTTTACTGTTGCTCATTGATTCCTAAAAAAAGCTTTTGAATGGGAGTTGATTTCGATCGGGCAAGAGGGCAGCGACCTCAATCTATTTCAGTTTGGTTTATAGTCGTCTCAAACCTAAAATTATAGTCTTTGATCTGGCTCTTTGCATTCAGATTCATCGTCAACCATAACTGTTTTTTATCATAAATCATAGATGCATACCAGAAGAAATTTGATTTGCAATTCACACTACATTGTGAGTATGATCAGATTTCCTAAGAAATTTATCAGTAAAAGGATTTGTTTAAAAATCTGTTGTGGCCACCACATGACTTCCAGGTACTGTAATTAAATGAAATATACAAAACGTTTTGCTGCACTCTGTTCAAAATTATTTCAACTGAATGTGATGTGCTATATCCCCATTCCTATGCATGAGGCAGAACGTAACTTATAGATCTTTTCATGGCAAATAAATAACATTGTTTACAGACATCTTCTCAACCCAAATAGTTACAGAGAAAATTGATCTTTTGAAATTTTAGTCAGTTATTATCAAAAAAGGAAGTGCAGTTTCTGAGCATTGTAGATAAGTATATGTGTCGCGCAGAAACGAGTGCAGATGGATTCAGAGACTTTCAAATCGGTGTGAAAAACGCATTACCAATTCTTCGTTTGCTCCGAACAACGTAGTAAATAGAATGCTTTGTGCAGTATTTACATGCTACACCTGGTAATTAATCTCGTGAACGGGTAAAATTGATTTTCACAAGGTAATAAGACGGGTTACAAGGACACGCAATGGTTTACCCTTGCCTTCTGCATCAGACTATCCAGGAACAAACGCATCGTGAGAAAAATTCCATTCATACCAATGAAGGCCAGAGTTGTTGACAGCCATCTCTCGGTAGCCTGTAGCCTGCAAAGGCTAACTAATGATAGACTATTAGCCAGTATGAGAATTCGGACTACAAACTTCAATCTATCCTCCAGTCTTGCCCCACTCACATTTAGGTGAGAGTTAGACGAGAAAAGGAGAATGCTATGTACAACGGATAAATATTTACCCTTTCGCTCTCGCTCTCAGAGTAACTTTAGTACACATTTTTTTTCCTTCTAAATGAAAACTATGCTGCTAGTACAGCCATTTCTATATTTGCGAATGTGAATTAAGAAAGAACATACTCAACCAAACAATAAGAAGTTATTAAATTGCGTTAGCAGCACTAATAATGCATAATTATCGGGATAAACCACAACTTCTACAAAGAATTATACTTTGTAATAATTATCGTGTCGTTTTAGCAGATTTCCCTTAAGGGAAATCAGCTATTGAGGTTGTACTCATGACGGAATTTTCGAAATTTTTCTTCAAATGTCCATTGATCCTACCTAGTAGATGACGAAAATGAGGTCCTTTCAAAACTGTATATATATATATATATATATATATATATATATATATATATATATATATTTGTCTGTTACCGCAGAATCAATCTTATTACAAATTAAATTTACTATAAATATTGTTATATACATTTATTCTCTATCTTGAATATTAACCGAGATATTTGCATTTTTATTAAATCTGGGCGGCTAACGGACGAAGTGTCTTTCCCACTAAAAACTACTTCGGCCGTTTCATTAACTGCTCGGCTCTCGTGAAATTTCTATATTGTAAAACTCCACGTGGGAAATCTGCTTAGTTTACGCAGCCCCTGCGTGATGGACATTTTTTTTTCGTCCCGTTTTATTTATTTTCTGTTTTCTGCAATATATTATCTTACTAAAACAATTAGGATTGACAGTATATAGTTTACAGTATCTTCGTTCAAAAATCTGACCTGGGCACTGCATGACTTCCTTGTACTGCTATTTAAATTAAAAATACAAAGTGCTTTGGCAGGCTTAATTTTAAATTGTTTCATTTGAATGTGATATAGAATTTCTCCTTTTCGTTATTCCCTGTTAAAATTATTCTACGTCATAGAACTTAATTTACAGAACTATTCATGATAAACAAAAATGGTTATTCAACGTGTTTGTATCTTTAAGAAGTAAACAGAATTCCAACTCAATATAATCGCCTCCTCCCTCTAAAAAATGGGATATGAACAACTAGAAAGTGCATCAAAGTCCAAAATATGAACTTTTAATATCCTTAGGCACGTAGTTTTTTTTTTAAATATGGAAGATACGTTCATACGCACATCGCTTAGAAACTAGCGAAAAAAAGGTTCAAGGAAGGTCAAATCTGAAAACCGAAATGTTTCCCATGCAACAGTACTTCTTTTACTTCTTAAAGAAGTAAATACCATGATATGTTTGCATAGAATTATCTTCTCCTGTAGATTAAATATCATTTTTGATGACCAGGCTCAATTGCAGCACTCTTTTGACTCCGAGATATTGAGAATTCATTATCTATTTTTGGCGGTTTGGTTCTCTCACCTGTCGTCTGTTGAATAAGGAATAGCTCAGTCCTCTGAGAATGTTGATTTTTTGATTTTCACTAGTATTATGCAATAGAAAGAAATCGAGTTCCTTTTAGGACACCGTTATCTATTGATATAAACAAGACTCTGAAAAAGAGTATTAGTTATTTTGCAAATCCCAAGAGATGGTGTAGATAAGAGAGAACTAGCGAGTGATTTATCACCTGAATAAAAGTGAAGCTAGCCCAGAGTGAAAGGTAAGAATGTGAAAGGATCTCCAAGGTAATTTCCACCTTTCACTTTTCATTCTCTTCCTTCATTAGAAACAACTCAATCGTCAACAGAGCTCACTCAAAAAAAAAGGTTTACAAACTATTCATACAAATTCGAATCATGAATGCGCTTGACTAATGAATTGCATTTAATAACGTGATTAGCTTCTATAATGAAACCATAATTTATCATTTTACATTTACTGATTATTTATTATTTAAGTTTATCAACTTAGTGATGAAACTAACAAATGGCGTCCTGAAACAATACTAATATTGACTTAGCAGAGTCATACAGAAAGAGTTGGTGATACAATCATGTGATTAAATCTTTTGAGACGATTCACTAAGTAAAATCGTTATCCAGACCTGTCTCGAAAAGGGCGGTGACTTCTAGGATAACACGTCTCGATTACATTAAGTGGACATTAATTTAATATTTCTTTTTAACTTCAATTGAAGCTGGAGCCGATAGAAATAGACATATAAAGAAAGGGAGAAAGACTTTTAGTGGTCATGTCAGAATAATGGTACTCTAAATGTTGACAATTAAAGTGTTCAAGAAATAATTTCGTGATTTTTCAGGAAAGCATATAAAAACCTGCAATTCTTTTACGAACATTGTATTCTATAGTTTTTTTATAGCTACTGGAAAAAAAAATCAATAGTAGTGTTCAACAAATTATGAATACAAAAAAAATTAACGAATGTGGCAAGTTCTATTCCTGCCTGGGTAAAGACATTAATTTAGTAAAAATCCTTGGTCCCACCCTGGCTTAAACCCTGCGTGGTAACCTTTAGATAGCCCATCCCAATTGGCCTTAGTTGTAAAAGTGGACGTTAATAAGTAATTTAATTTAATTTAAATTAACAAATTAGTTAAAATCGGTTAAATTTTTTTTTTTACTGTAATTAAAAGATTATTCCTCGGCATTTACTTCATTATTTCTCTAGGCAGATTTCGTTGTCATTCATGTGCACACCATCTGAACCTGTTTCCCCAAATTAAATTATTGTGTTTTTAAATTAATGAGTATCAGTATTTCAAATGACATTGATTCAATATAAAACCTTATCATGAGCTCAGGAATATTATTTTTCAATCTCTCATCTTGGAGGCCACATAACATGAAGTGGAATACTGCTGCAGTGGAGTACGCACACGTTGATGGAATTGCAAACTCTGGGCATCCAAATTTAGTGCTCATCAGCTGCAGTAAGCAGGATTTAAAAAAGTCCGTCACGCAGGGGCTGCGTAAACTAAGCAGATTTCCCACGTGAAGTTTTACAATAGAGAAATCTGCCTAATAACAACTGTAGTAAGAAACCTCTAAACCTATTCACGAGGGACGAATAGTAACGAAAACGGCCGCCAGAGCTCACGGCAGAAAGTCCGAACATACGGGACTGCTGCCGAGCACACGCAGAATACAAATGCAAATATCTCAGTTAATATTCAAGATACAGAATAAACGTATAGAACAATATTTATAGTAAATTTAATTTGCAACAACATTTCCGACGTTATAGTAACGGAGATATTTCGAATTTTCGAAAATCCTCCCCTCTAAACCCCCCCTCCCACTGGTCCGATTTCAGCCGTTAACGAACTTGATCTTTCTTTTTACTTAAAACAACTAAACATCGAATTTGGTAACTATCAAACAAAAATTGCGACCGCTAGAGCGGTAACAGACAAATATATATACACAGATTAGAACGGACTTAATTTTAGTCATCTACTAGGTTTAATCGAGGGACATTTGAAGAACAATTTCGAAAATTCCGTCATGAGTACAACCTCAATAGCTGACTTCCCTTAAGGGAAATCTGCTAAAAAGACCCACGACAAGTAATTACTCTTATGAAGGAATGAATCACAAACAACGACATATGAGTATCATAACTAAACTATAATATAGTGATTCTCCTTACGTAAATACTCGATCAATTTAAAGAATACTTGTTTTTTAAGAGCAGGTCACATAACAAACAGCAGTTGGTGCATTAGCTTATCGCGAAAAGTATACTGTAAGAAAAAATGTTACCTACAAACTTTGTAATATAATTTCTTGAAAAGCTCTACCGTTATTTTACTATAAGCTCAGTTTTGGCAATCCTCCAATTAAATAGTTGTTAAAAAAAAAGATTTGTAATTATTATTATCAAATGATATCCTAAAGAACTCATATGCGGGGCCTGACAACTCCACTATTGACCACACACTTTCAACCTCATGCTTTCAGTATTGTCATTGCAAAACACTTAACCGGGGCAAAAAAAGAGTCAATTGGACAGACTCTTTCTCTCTCTGACAGTCCCACATCCATTGGACGATAAGTAATAGCGAGCGCTTTTAGAACAATAAAGAAATTATCTACTTGAAACTATGCAGCCCATCAATGGTCAGTGCTCTGTTTTATGGTCGGCAAGGAGGGATGTATGTGGGACGACGGAGAACAAATGGGCGACCATTGTAGTTGAGAGAGGGAAATAGGCAGGTACAATGCACTCATCAATTGTACATGTCCTACAATCTCTAGTAATTACTCTAAATAACAAAAAACAGCCCCCTCCCTACCCCAGCAAACTGAATTTCCTAATGCACCTATTTTTATTCTGTTCAATATTTTAATAGAAATTCCCTAAAATGTAAATCGCTTCAATTGTAAGATTCTACAATTTATTCAATTTATTATATTGGGCACACTATTAGTGATTTCCCCGGAGGTCGTACTCACTGACACTCGTTTCGAAACAATTCCTCAAATGTCATCAAATCCAACCATCAGGAGATGATAAAAATCAGGTTTACATTTTGAAAAATATTATATATATACGGTATTTTAGTTTATCGTTCACATATCCATAAAAACTGATACTTTCATGCCGAGTATACTCTTATTCTTATTTATAACAGTATGCCACATCGCGACTATTGCCACATTAGGGGTCGTAAACATCATAAAAGAAAACTTTCAAAATGGAATAATCTTTAAAATGAACAAATCAGCAAACGACGCTCTCGCGCAGCTGCTGCGTAAACTAAGCAGATGCCTTCCCGCGTGACATTTTCTGAGAGCAGAACAGTTTAGGCAACGGCCGCACCTAGCTCTTGACGGCAAACTCACGACTCAGACCATAACGTTAGCCGATTTCTCTACCACGATCCGTTACGATTAAGAAAAATGCAAATATCTCGGTTAATGTTCAAGATAGAGAATATATGTAAATAACAATATTTATAGTAAAGTTAATTTTCAAATAAGATTTGATTCTATACAATGTTTCGATCCGACGTATTGTAACGTAGAATATTTCGAATTTTCGAAGCGGTGACAGACAAATATCATATACAGTTTTGAACGGACCTCATTTTCGTCATCTCCTAGGTAGAGGATCGATGGACATTTGAAGACAAATTTCGAAAATGCGTCATGAAGTACGACCTTCAATAAGCACTATTTCCCTCAAGGGAAATCTGCTAAAAACATACTGTGTATTTTTTCCTCTGAATAAGAATACACCAAAAGTTATCCCTGTCTACATCAGTTTTTTTTTTTTAAATTTATTTATTACAATATACGGCGTCAACTATTGTCATTAGCGAATTATCCGTCACGCAGGGGCTGCGTAAACTAAGGCAGATTTTCCCATGTGTACTGGATAATGAAACACTTGTGATTTCATATCAGCTGCGTATTCTCTATTTATATGGTAAAAGCCCCATGAACCGAGGGGGGAGGGGGATCACTGAAGGCAGAAAACAAGAATGTACGAATAACTTCGCGTTAATGCTTGCGTTTATTAAAAATTTGCATAGAATTACTAATGGAAAACAATGTTTGAACTAGATTGGTTCTATAACATTTTATGATCTGACTCATAATAACGAAGATATTTTGAATTTTATAATTCCCCCCTCCCCCTCTAAATCACCACAACTATTCCAGGTCCAATTTCAGCCAGTAACACATATGATCTTTAGTGTTGACACGAACCGCTAAGTATCGGCATAGATCAAATAAATATTTTCGAGTAAAAAACGAAAAATCGTAACGTGACGTCATCTCGCAACACATTTGCATTTGTCTCACAAAGTAATAGTTCAATGAAATAGTTCGTATTTAACCTTAGAATGAAGTGGTTCATGATATAGCAGCTTATTGTAAATATGACATGAGCAGCAGGGAAGTTTACGGATGGCCGATAACTAAAATATGGAACTATCTCGGCCAATATTCAATATACAGAAAACATATAAATAACAATATTTATAGAACATTACATTTCCAATAAGAATAATTCTATATAATTTTTCAATCCGAGACAACAACGGAGATATTTCAGGATTCTCCCCCTCCCCTCCCAATTGTCAGATTTAGCCGTTACCGAACTTGATGTTCATTTTTCCATGAAAAGTTTAAATAACGAGTTTGGTAATGATCACACGAAAATTGCGACATTGAACGGACCCCATTTTCGTTTCTCCTAGGTAGAATCGATTGAAATTTGAAGAAATATTTCAAAAATCTCATTATGAGTACAACCTCAATAGCTGACTTTCGTTAAGGGAAATCTGCTAAAAAAGCTACCACATGACTTACTTGTACTCCCATTAAATTAAATTAACAAAATGTTGCAAGTTGCATTTCATTTAAAATTATGTCTCTTCAATTAGATTCTATTCGATAATTCCAATGCTACCTGTTTCCGAGTTATGAGAGATACTTATAAGTATAAGTACAGACGTCGCGCCCGTTTTAATAAAAAAGTCCGTCACGCAGGGGCTGCGTAAACTAAGCAGATTTCCCACGTGAAGTTATACAATAAAGAAATTTCACGAGAGCCGAATAGTTATAGAAACGGCCGAACTAGCTTTTGTCGGCGGAAAGTCAGTCATCCGTGACTCGCCCAAAATTAAATAAAAATGCAAATATCTCGATTAATATACAAGATACAAAATAAATGTATAGAACATTATTTATAGTAAATTTAATTTGCAATATGATTGATTCTGTACAAGTTTTCGATCCGACTTATAGTAACGGAGATATTTCGAATTTTCGAAAATCCTCCCCGCTAAACCCCCCCACCCCC